>OZ018333.1:42411858-42579858 GCA_963969495.1 Ceratothoa steindachneri
CTTGCTCACACTCTCTTTCTCTCGTTGACATACACACACACTCTCTCTCGCTCGCTCAAACACATCCTCTTTCGTTGACACACACACACAATCTACTTTCTTTCTCTCTCTCTCTCTCTCATAAAGAAAGTAGAGGGAGAGGTGACGCCCCCTTGTCGCGGGAAGAGAGCTTGTGTGTACCTTTGACTTTTCGAGCTATGTCGGCGGGGGTACCTATTCTGGGTACCCCTGGTAGGGCTTCCCTTGTCGATTTGGTCGAAAACGAGATTCCAGACTAAGTGCGTCACTCCTTCCTTTTTCTACTCTATCATTTTCCCTTTTTACTTTCATCCTATCTCTCCCACTTATACAAAAAGAAAAAAAAAACAAAAAAAAAGCCCACTCCTATCATGTCACTCTTTCCCTTTTTTCCCTCTATCTACATATAAGGACCTGGCAGCTACCTCACGCGTCAGAAGAGAGGCTTTGGAACCTCTATAAACAACGCCAATCGACGCTCACTGGTTGCGAGAGACTAGGACTAGAGGTGTCCTAGGCGTTGGGGCACGATGAATGGGATGAGGGTAGTGCCCCGTTAACCCCTTCCCTGGCGCGTAATTATTGACCGTTCCCAGTGCCCGTTGACGGGTGCCTCTGGTAGCATCGGTCCGAGGTGACGGCCCTTTGTTCCCAGGTTGGTTGCCAGGCCAATAAAAAGCCTTGGGTCGAGTCTCTTGGTGGGGCGGGATATCCATTGAACGCTGCTCCGAGATCCTGGCCGTTGTGAAGGGAACTAGTAGGAGTTTAGTAAGGGGCGTGCTTCGTTGTTGTTCACCTGGTGACAAATCGATGGCCCCTTCGGGGACCGTCTGTGCTGCTTGGTTGGGAGCCACGGCACGCCGAGGCTTGACGACTCGGTCGGACGAACAGCAGCACATGGAGCGTGCCTTCTGGAAGACTCCGAAACGACTCCGATCAATAGGCGGGAGCGACTCACGCGGGGAGAACTCACCAACCCCCCTTTTTTATCATTGATTGGTCGCAAAGTATTTAAAGAGAGAAAGTGTTCAGAATGACCGGCAAGAAAGGACCAGGAGCTCTAAAATACACGTGCGCAATATGCCACATAGATAAGTGGTGCGTGGACTTTCCGGAGGGGTGTTTTTCGAAATGCCACCCGGCCAGTTCCTGCACCGACTGTATTTTAAACGGCCAAATCAAAGAGCTAAAGGAAACGTGCAGGGTTTCCGAGGAAAGATCCAGGAAGTTGGAGGAGAAAATAAGCAGACTCGAATTAGAACACGCCGGACTGATTCGCCAGCTAGAGGTGAGAATAGCAGAGCTAACGCCAAGCCCTGTACCAAACACTGCTTCTGCAGTACTACCCCCAGAGCTAGGTCCGCATGCTACGGATAAACCCCCAAAGAAAAAGAAAAGGAAGCGAAAGAAACAGGAAGAAGAGAAAGTTGAAACAGAAGATAAAGTAGAAGCTGAAAAAGAGAAAGTTGAAGCAGAGGAAGAAAAGATAAAAACAAAGGAAGATAGCGCGGAAAAGATGAATAAGAAAAAGAAGAAGAAAAATAAGATGGAGAAGAAAGCGGGAACCGAGAGTTCGCTTCCGCAAGGAAAGCATCAAACCTCTGCTGCACGGAAATGTCCGAGGGTTACCCTTGTGGGCGATTCCCAAGCACAAGGTTTGCGGCCCCTGCTAGCGGCCCGCCTTCGCACTAGTGTGGAGGTATGCTGCCAGCCAGGACGGGGAAACCACCACATCAGGGTAGAGGCTGAGAAATCTCAGATCTCCGAGAATTCAGTCGTTGCCCTGATGGTGAGTGGGAATGACCTCTACCTCCGAGGAGGCAAAGTAGGCCCCAGCGAGAAAATTCTCAACACGGTCATGGGAGCCGTGGATGACTGTGGATTGAGAACTCGCAAACGGGTCGTTGTAGGGATGCTCCCAAGAAGAGGTCCTAGCCGGACAGCTCACTCTAGGAACGTGACCCTGAACCAGCGCCTGTCCGACCTCTGTACGGCGGAAGGGGTCTTCTTTCTGGACTCTTACCGCACCTTTTACGGTCGAAACGACCTTTACCAAAGGGACGGAGTGCACCTTTCATTCAAGGGAAAGGCTGTACTCTGTAACCTAATCCAGGATGTCGTAGAGCGGACGCTGAGGAGCGTCCGACCCAGAGTGAAGGCGGACATAAGAGAGTATGCCCGTGTCACTCCTGGAACGACGTTCTTAGATGTGGCAAAGAGGGGTACTACCACACAAAAGAAGCCGGGAAACGGAAGAGGGTAGGGAGTCCTACACTGGGGGACTCCCTAAAAGTTCTTCTGTTCAACGCGAGGTCAATCAGGAATAAGTTTCTTGAGCTCCGTGGCCTCGTAGCAACAGAGGAACCTGAGATGGTGGCCATAACGGAGACGTGGATTAAAACCTCAAGCCGAGATTTTGAAGGCGAATTCACGATTCCCGGTTACCAGCTCTTCCAGAAAGATAGGCCAGACAGAGAGGGTGGCGGTGTGATGTTGTATGTCAAGGATACTCTCAACTCGACGGATTGCAACATCGTATCCGACCATGAACAACTAGGTGTTGACCTAGAGATAGGTGCTGCCAAATACAGGACCCTGGTGCTTTATAGACCTCCTGCCCAACTCGTTGAAAAGGACAGAGATCTGTACCAGCTACTAGGAGAACTTGTCGAAGACAGAGTGTGTATCGTCATGGGTGATTTCAACACACAAGTTGACTGGGAAACCAGAGAACCCTGTGGCGAGAACGCACCACTCCTGGAGTTCACGAACAACGAGTTCCTCACTCAATGGGTGAGAGAGCCAACGAGAGGAGACAATATCCTCGACTTGGTTTTCACCTCTGAGGATGACATCGTTGAGGACCTCTCTGTTGGCGAAGAGCTCGGTGGCAGTGACCACCGACTAATTAGATTCGTAGTCAAAGTCCCCAAGGCAGAGTCTGCAACTAGTAAATCAAGGAAACTGGATTTGAGAAGAGCAGACTTTGCAGGTCTACGCGCGGAACTGACTGACGCGAGGCTGTTGAAGACTTGGAACAGTTTCAAAACCAGATTCATGAGTCTTCAATCGCGTTTCATCCCTCTGAAATGCCCCCGTCGGTCGTCTGTTCAACCAAAGTGGTTTAATCGAGAAATCGGCCAACTGCTTAGGGAGAAGAGAAATGTGTACCGGCAATCGAAGATCTCGGGTGACTTTGACGAATACCGGAGGCTAGCCAGGAGAGTGAAGTCCAGCATAAGGGCGGCTAAGCGGTCTGAGGAACTCCGAGTGGCGAGACTCTGTAAAGAGAATCCCAAGGAGTTTTTTGGATATGTGAACAGCCGTAAACCAATCCGTCGAACGATTGGCCCTTTGAGGAATGAGGAGGGGACATTAAAGCATTCAGATGCAGAAAATGCTAACCTCCTCAACGACTACTTCTCTTCGGTGTTTACTGAAGAGTGTGGTCCCATTCCCCAGCCGACGGATTCCTACTCGGGGGAAAAGCTGGAGGCAATGGACTTCACTGAAGGAGAAATAAAGAAAAGGATCGCTGACCTAAAGACGAATAAGTCCCCTGGACCGGACGGGTTTCTACCCAAAGTGTTGAAGGAAGTGTGCGATGAAGTATCACGACATCTGTGCGCTATCTTTAACATGTCAATCCGGACCGGATGCGTTCCTAGAGACTGGCGTGAGGCGGAGGTGACTCCGATCTTCAAGAAAGGAGACCGTAACCAACCGTCGAACTACCGACCTATCAGTCTGACTTCGATAGTCGGTAAACTCATGGAAAGCATCATGGTGGACAAAGTGACGTCGTATTTAGAGTCAAACCTGCTACTGAGTAGTTCCCAGCACGGCTTCCGAAGGCAACGGTCATGCCTGACGAACCTTGTAGAATTCTTCCACTTCGTTTTCAGCGAGCACGATCGGGACAAGGCGGTGGATGTGGTCTACCTAGACTTTCAGAAAGCCTTTGATAAGGTACCACACCGCCGCCTTCTCCGGAAAGTGCGAGCGCTTGGCATAGACGGAAAGGTAGCCGGCTGGATCGAGAACTGGCTAAGTGGCAGACGGCAACAGGTGGTGGTGAATGGACAGTCTTCTGAGTGGGTGCCCGTTACTAGCGGGGTGCCTCAAGGTTCTGTCCTGGGACCACTACTATTCATCATCTACGTCAACGACATGGACGGTGACATGGTTGCCAAGATTTCCAAATTTGCCGACGATACCAAGCTTGGTATGAACGTTGCAAAGGATGGAAGTACTGCCCGCCTTCAGGAAGATCTTGGGAAGATTGGGGAGTGGTCGGACACGTGGCAAATGCCTTTTAACGTGGGCAAATGCAAAGTGATGCATATCGGCCACAGAAACCCCCAATCTCAGTATATCCTTAAGGGCACTGCTCTTGAATCGAGTGACACTGAGAAGGACTTGGGTGTAACAATCACTAGTGACCTCAAGTTCTCGAAACAGTGCATTGAGGCGGAGAAAAAGGCCCAAGGGATGCTAGGCTATATTAAGCGCCAGTTTGGTTATCGGAACCAGGAGATTGTACTGTGCCTGTACAACTCACTTGTCCGACCGCACCTGGAGTATGCCGTACAATTTTGGAGTCCTTCATTGCGAAAGGACATCGCGAGATTGGAACGCGTACAAGCCAGGGCAACCAAGCTGATTCCCTCTATCCGACATAAAAGTTATGAGGATAGACTAAGGGAGTTAGATATGTTCTCGCTGGAAACCCGTAGACTGCGTGGTCAGCTCATCGAAGTCTTCAAAATACTTCGAGGGTTCGACAATGTTGACTACCGGGATATTTTCCCACTGAGTGAGAACAGAACGCGCAATCACGGCTTCAAACTTGAACTAAAGCGTTACAACCGCAATCTGTGTGGAAACTTTTTCACCTACAGTATCTGCGGTAAGTGGAACGCACTTCCAGTGGAAGTTGTCAACAGTGAATCTGTTGACCAGTTCAAGTCAAGACTAGACAAAGTCTTGAAAAGTGGCCGTTTATGGACGCAAAACAATTGAGCAGCCATGTGCCCGCTCAATTGCTAGTCCAAAGGTACCCTCTTTGAATGGACCGTAAGGTCTCCTAGGGTACTTACTTTCCTTGTTGTTACTCCTTGTTGTTACTCTCTCGTCCCCCAGACTCTCTATCACCTCCCTCTCTTTATCTCGTCCCACCATCCTCTCTAACCCACGCATACTCTCTCTCTCTCTCTCTCTCTCTCTCTCTCTATCTATCTCGTACAACCATCCTCTCTCGCCCACGCATACTTTCTCTCTCGTCTCCATACACAAATTCTCTCTCTTTCTCACCCCCACACACTCTTGTCCCTCTTCAACCCTGACCGATATGCAAGGAGGTGCTGCATATCAGTCACGCTAACCCTAAAGAAGATGTTCCCTTTGAACATTAATCCCTCCCACGCGCAACCACGGCTACAAGTTAGATCTAGCCACACTTAGGACAAGCGTCTGCGGAACATTTATTCGTACAGTGTGTGTGAAAGATGCAACCATCTTCCAGCGGAGGTCGTGAACAGTTCAGGTCTGGGCTGGACAGAGTACTAGTGCACGAATTAGAATAGTCAATCGAAAACTGAATAACATTTCAGCTATCCTGTTTCAACATTGCGAGGTCGTTCTTCCATTTCCTTACCGTAATAATGCGGGGAGAGGCGAGGGGAGGGGTGCGGGGAGGGGGCCGAGGAGAGCAATAGGGCACCTGAACAAAGAGTAGGCGTTCAGGTGTCTAATAAACCCTGAGAGAATTAAATTATCATTTATCCCTGATTCTATTATGTTTTTAGATTAAGAAATTTAAGTTAAAAAATTAACCAAGTAATAAATTTGAGAAAAAAATTAACGAAGTAATAAATATGAGTTAAAAATTAGCCAGGTAATTAATTTGAGTTAAAAATTAACCAAAGAATAATATAAATTTGTTTGCTAAAACTAATACTTGATTTAAAGGTATCAAATTTAACTCTAGTCTTCATGTAAACAGCCGTAAGGAGGTCTCCCTACCCTCGTGGATACAGCATTGGACTTCTAGCATCAAGGTGTCGGGTTCAATTTCAGCAAGAGGGGACACAAATGTCAAGGGATTTAAAGAGCTGAACACCGATTGCTGGACGCGCTGCGGTTACTCCCCATGGGGTGGTGGATCTTACACAGGGCATAACACACATACACCACTGTCTTTTCTCTCCCTTATTCACGGTGCAACACACACACATATTTCTCCTCAGTTGCAAAGAATCTTGTCACGGAACGAGCCCTCCTTCACCTCGGAGTGATGAGTGTTCCAACCCTGATCGTTGGTTGTGTCAAAAAACAAACAGCGATCAGAACCAGCGAGGACCTGCTAATTTTTATGTTGGTTTCATTATCCGGTCAGGAGTTCCGTCTTGACCAAGAGACAGAGGGCGTTACTTAGTGTAAGCAAAAGTAATAAGGGCGAGATTTACGCGTAAACTCTTCTGCGTACATGTTTATTACGACTTCTCTTTTTCGACTTCTCTTTGGTGAAATGGGAGGGACAAAGTTGGCATCCGAGATTCGCCTGCGTCGAGAGACGTCTGATCCTGAATTACCAAATGGAAATAATGGAGTCCAAAACAGAAATCCTACATAATTGTCACTAAATAAAATATTCGAGAATATTTAAGATGTCCCCAAACCCTGGTTGAAATCCTTCATGATTATTACTTGTAGTTTTGAAGTTAACATCAACATGGAAACGAGAATTGATGACTCCATTAGGCGACTTCAATTTCAGGGAGGAATTTTAATGACTTCCTTCACAGCTTTGCGAAACGGGGCTGCGGCACCTGAAAAATAATAGAAAAGGACGGACTGTAATTAAAGAGTGGAAGACCTCAGTTTTACGATGTGACTGTGTTGTTAGAAAGGCAACTCTTATGTTCATGGTTGTGTAAAATTGGTGGAAAATTATGAGTTGCATAAATTCCAGGAATTCGAGTTATTTCGGTCGGTAACTAACCGAGAAGGGGGAGGGGCTATTTTGAAGGTAGGAAAGACTTGGGGGACGATTGTCCTAACCATCACCTGTATGTATGAACTCAGTTCTAAATTATAAGAGTTAGTCTGTATTCATTCACACATATCCAAGGCGTTTACCGAGAGTAGTTTTCGGGAGAGACTGTAGAGCCTGAAGATCCACTGCGTCTTTGCCCGGGCCTAGATGGCTTCTCCTCAAGGGGTGATTTGTGGCAATCAGTTGGAGAGTGGGACTGGACGTCACGAAGGAGGCTAATTTTCGCTACTTAGTTTCCATTAGCGACTTTGTATTCCGATCTTTGAAAATAATGGTTTTAGGCAGTTAAACTAGACGAGCATATAAGTAAATTTTTAGAAATTGTAATTTTGTAATTTAATAGTATTTAATAGAAATGGTAGATTATTAATCTATGCATCTCTATATCTATAAATCTCTAATCTGTTCGTCTGTACGAGCGAAGGAACGTGAGCTGGTTTTAGACCGCCGCTGGACTACCTACTTTGAAATTTCGGATATATTGGGAATGAAGTCTCTGTTGAGTATCTAATGACCAGAAATGGAATTTTGGTCCTATATGTAATTATATCGGTTACTTTAGTCCCCATGGCCCCAAAGGAAGACAAAAGTGCACAAATGCACCTTTTTTTCAGAAAACTTTCACTAATTTTTTTCGAACCCCCAAATTGGTACAGAATAGGGAGACCAACACTAAAATGTTCTAGAACGGCTCAATTTTTGAGTTACGGCATCTAGAAGTCATTCTAACACAATTTTTGAAAATCGTGAAATAGAAAAATCCGATCGTATACAAAGTAGATTTTTGAGCTTTGGGAATTCAAAACCAAAATCTACTATGTTTGTCGAGGCGTAAAAGACTATGATAGTCTTAGTTTTTGTCTACGACATAAATTAGGGGCATGGGATACCACCGAGGACCCCCTTAGTGCAATTTTCCATTCCCTATAAGCTATCCACCTTTGCGAAGTCAGGGCGATATTTTGAGTGCAAAAAATTGGAAATAGTAAAAAAGTTCCCGCCCAAAACTGTTTTTGAAACTCCCCAAAAGTTTTCCACAATTTTTGTTTTCGCTCCACTTATAGCACTCCTTTATCTGGGTTTAACCGTATAAATATTATCACCCTATGATAATAAGTAAACTCGTAGTATACAATCAAATATATGAAATTTTCAGGGTGCTAACCGTGCATATGCTCCCTATCAATTTTTCCCATAGGAAATTAATTGAATTTCTGCTCGGCCGAGTACCCTGAGTCACCAAATCGGCGAAAAGGGGTTGGACACAATAATATCTCCTTAAAAACGCATTCTAGGGTATATATACATCAATACTTATTTGTAGCCTACCATTAGCCCTATTGAAATACTAACATCGCAAGGCACTCAAACGCTAATTAACCGGTCCAGTAGGGCTCGAACTTGGGGTATTTAAACCCTCTTAAATAAACGATTATTATTGATATTATTTTAAATCTATTTGTATTAAAGGATCATAAATGACTTATAAGAAAATAAATATTTAAAAGTACGTGAGAATCTGACCTCTAGCTTAAAAGTTATCCATTTTGGAATAATTCCCATCGCCTTTCCCCCTAAAATTTGGAATTCTACGGCGACTAAACTATCGGTTGTAGCCATATTCGTTATAGAAGACACAATATAGGGCCAATAAAGTTCTATCCAGATACAGCTCGAAAACTCGAAAATTTGAAAATTTGACCTCTTCGGCCATGGTTAAGCGACACTAACTCTGCAAACATACAGGATACATATAGTGAGAGAGAATTTTTTTCTGTATGAACATTCCCTTAGCTGTAAAACTGTATATAACCTCGACCCTGTATCTCGTAAACTAACGTGGCGCTAATGAGTTAAATGTGTGCGGGTCGCATTTTTTGCACGATTCACCAAATTTGAAAATTCTTCTAAATTTTAACCAACGTTTCGATTAGAAGTTACCAGTTCAGAATAATTAAATTATCTATGCCGATAATGAATTTGATTATCTATCGGGTTCTATAAGAGAAATTATCGTAGCTCCCTGAGATCGGTTGGTAGTTCATTTTTTCTAAGTGACCCTTAACATTTGGCCGCTGCAATTTGAAAGATAGTTTGTTTATTTCCTCATAACTTACGAAATATTTAATCAATTCACTTGAGATTTTTACGAAATATAGATATTAGATATATCTAAATATGGGTATAATATATCGTCTCAACGTTTTGTTAAACTTCTATAATAAATAGTTGAATACACTTCTTCTTACTGACCTTTATATTATGGCCGCTAGTGTACTGGGACTAGAACTTTGGTATTTCCAGGACTAGTATATAATGTTGTGTTCCATTCAATATTGAAGATACGTCATTTAGTCCCGGAGATACGACCGGGACAAAATGAACATTTAAAATCTTTGGCCTTCAGTCAAAGTTAAGGGACATTATTTCTGTATACCTTCGTTAATACAATTTTCTTAATAGGAATTTCCGTTAAAGCTATCTCTTAGCTATAAGGTGGTATATAATACTCGAATATATCTTGTAATATAATGTGGGAATAGTCGATTAAGTGAGTAGGGGTTTCATTTTTCACACCACCTTACTTCACCAAGTGATTTTGGGGTGAAGTTATCGTTCAAGAATGATTAAACTATAGGATTAGATAGAAGATAAAATTCTCTTTCAGATGGTATATAAGATAGATATCTATGGGGCATACAGATTTGAGAGCAGGGGATAATATTAGAAAGAGCGTTCAAAGATGGTTTAGAATTTTGACTCGTCTCTAATATAGATGGGTAAAATGGTGACACGAGCGGACAAAATGGGCCCACATTAAAGAAAATTATTAATATAAAAATAGATTCTGAACTTATAAGTATTTAATTAGAGGACACAAAGTAGGTAGTTTTTTAATTTCCTTTGAAAGATGTAGGAGAGAAATTCTCCACAAGTAAAAACCGTGTTATTATTGGACATTTTCTTTGAAAATCTCTTTTTTTTTAAATATATAAAGAACTACTAATCCTATCAAAGGTATTTAGATACCATTGAATAAAACATTGGGAGATACATAAAATCCAATTAGGACAAAATTATATAGAGTCAAAGCTAAAGGTTAGAGAGAGACGAGAGATTACAATTATTATCGGTTTACTTAAATAAAAAAGAAGAATTTGAAAGGAATGATATTACCGAACCGACTGCAATAGAAAACGTCCGACATTTTTTAAAGTAATTTCGTGAGGGGCGATAAACCTCGAAATTCAAAATTTAAAGGGTCTATGATAAAAATCCTAAATTTTATATTTATCATAATTATGGCTAATGTGATAGATTGGAAACGACATGCTGAGCTCGAAAATGTAATTAGCATCGCGCTACGATAATTAGATACCTCGTAGGGAGGGCGAAATCTTTCCCTCACGGGGACAGGAAACACTAAAAGTACACCGAATTGTGACGGGATTTATGTCTAAACTTACGGATCGAGTCGTTTTTAGTGAAAAAACATTCAGAAAGGAGAACGATGCTTCTACCGAAATGGGTAAATCGATTAGATATATCACGTATCACCCGTAGAATTGACGATAGAACAAAAAAACACCCCGATTTTGGTCTTTTACAAAATTAACAGCATAATTATGAGGTCTAACGAATTATATTATAGAGGAAGTGAGTAGGATATCTAAATATCTACATGATAACTTTAGCCCCGTCTCTCTATACTTAAGGTTACTGAGATATTTGGGTATGACCGTTTACAAAATTTCCCCCCAAAATTTCGGTCAATTTTTTAAAAGTCTACGGGGAGGGGAATTCAGAATTTTGGATTTATCGTAATTTAGATTATGATGTTGGATAGAAAACGATACCACGACTCTGAAAATGTTGGTCTCAACAAGCTACAATAATTAGGGACATCGTAGGAGGTGGACCCACTCTCCAAAAACATTTCCCCCAAAATTCACATCCTAGGGAAAGAGTCTTGCGCGCTCCTTAATTAACTCATGACATTGGAATAAATCTCCGTTTATCGAGAACGCTTAGTTGAGTCCTTCGGTACGCTAGATATCATGATGGGACCAAGTATACTCTCTTTGTTGCAGTGGCTAATTTGGGGTCTGAGGACCCCAAGAGCACACCTAAATTTGACGCCATTTGTGGCTAAACTTAGGCATGTAGACACTTTTAGTATAGACGCATTTAAAAAAGAAGAGATATTCTACATAATGAAGTAGATTAATTACACGTTTCTCTGTAAACAACGTTGGCACTGACGTAAAATAAATCAAAATACGAATTTTGCAGGTTTTTTCGAAATAACGGCGAGATTATGGTGTATAGTGATTTATATTATTAAAATAAAGGGATTTGGACCCAATTACCCATGATATGCCGTTAAATTCGTTACTCTACCTGTTTTAGTTACTGAGATATTTAGGTAGAACCAATTACAAAATTGGCCACAAATTTTGGTCAATTTGTTAAAAGTCTATGGGGGCAAATTGTTATTTTGAGTTTGGGAGAAATTTTACCTATAAATAGAGAGAAATGCGTTGAAAATTGTAAAATAAATTAATTTAGTGGTAGTATTAATTGATATTATTTATTAGTAGTAATATTTATTATTATTATTTATTAGTTATTATTTAATACTATTGTTATTTATTATTATTACGCCTATCCCCTCAACCTTTTCTCCCCGAACTTTCTAGTAGGTTGACTTTTCCCACCTGGACAGAATTCGCTTCGGTAACCATAGTTCCTCGGTGGGATCACCAACACCTGGTATGTTTCGAAGCACACTGGCCGCTCTTCTTGGCAGGAATACGTGTCTTCACTTAACGGGAAATCCCCTCTAGCAGAGGTGTGGAAGCGAGTCAAAAGGATCCGGGGCAAGTTTTCGCAGCCCCCCCTCCTCCCTATCCCGTTCTCCAGGAGCATAGGATCGCAATCTCGGACCCCGCGTCCGTGATAGAAGACTTCGCGACCGCTTTCTCCGCATTCTCTAGCCAGGTGCTGCACCGCCAGCATTCAATGCGCGTCGTGATGTCGCGGAAAGCCGCCGACTGGACTTTACCTCAGGGCGCAGAGAACACTTCAACGACAAATTTAATCTGAATAAGTTGCGCTCCGCTCTCGCTCCGTGCGCGGTCACCATCCCTGGACTAGACGATGTCCCGTACGCCATGCTTTGACCCCTGGGTGAGTGAGGCATGGCCTTTCTGTTAGATTTGTTCAAAATGATGTGGGTAGAGGCTATCTTCCCAGATTCCTGGCGAACCGCCACTGTTTTCGTTTTTCGCAAACCAAGGAGAGATCACTCTAACCCAGCCAGTTTCCGCCAAATTTCTCTAACCTCTTGCGTGTGAAAGTTGATTGAGAAATTGGTAAATGTTAGATTAGCTTTTTCTGGACAGCGGAGGCCATCTTTCTTTTGAACAGTGCGGCTTACGCCACGGTATGTTTCGATCTGGAGAAGGCCTATGTCACCGCATGGCGATACGGTCTCATGAAGACTCTCCACACAATGAGGGCAAGTGGACGCCTTCGAATCTTTATATTTGACTTTTTGCGAGATTATCGATTCCGCGTACGAGCGAGAGGAGCCCCCTCCGAAACTAATGGAGCAGGAAGAGGGTGGCCTGCAGGGAAGTGTCCTTAGTGAGACATTCTTTGCCCTGAGCATCAACGCCATCACCTTGGTGCTGCCGGAAGATGTTCTCGCTACGCTCTACGTGGATGACCTTTCGATCACTTTTGGTGCGGCCAAGATTCCAACTGAGGTGTGTCGACTCCAACAGTCATTGAACTGCGTCTATCCCTATGTCGAAGGGCACAGGGTTTCCTTGGCCCAGACTAAGGTGTTAAATTTCTGCCGCCATCCACGGCTTCACCCTGACTCAGACTTTTCTCAATGGGTTGTGCTTGGAACTGTTGGACTCGCACCATTTCCTTGGTCTTGTATTTGACTGACGCCTCACCAGGGAGGCAGCCTTAGGTCTCTTGTACTCCCGCAATGGATATTCTTCGTTCCGTGACGTTCAGCTCATGGGGCGCTGATAGAGCTATTACCTTACTTTTTTATCGATCCTTTGTTCGTTCGAAGCTCGACTACGGATGCGAGCTTTATGCATCCGCAACCGACCGTGTATTGCGGAATGTGGACTCGATCCACCACACCGGCCTTCGCCTTGCGACCGGTGCATTCCGTACTTTCCCCATTGAGAGCTACTCGCTCTGCGCAGTGTAGAGTGCATTATTCGCATGTCCACGCGAGCCCAGCGCCTCCCTCAATCGCCAACAGTTCTCACTTCATCTGTAGCTGATGTCGGCGGTGCCTATGCAGACGATATACGGCAGTTATACGCAAAGCCCTTTGGATTTAGGGCTAGCAAACTCCTTCGAAAGCTAGGTATAGCTTTCGGGCCGGTGGCGCCCTGTTTCTGCGCAGGACGCCACCCTGGAGGGTACCAACTTTGGCTATTTGTCACCACGCCTCCCCCAAAGCTTCTACAGCGCCGGGAGTATTGCGTTCGACCTTTATGGAGCACACCTCGTGTCACGCTGGAACCGTGCCAGTGTATACGGATGGCTCTAAGGCCCAAGAGGGGGTCGGTTTCCATGCCGTTTCACCGCTGTTTGAAGCCAGCGCCGCTCTGCCAGGCGTTGCGTCTGTCTTCATGGCTGAGCTAGTTGAAATACACTGCTCGGTACGAGAGAAAAGGCAACGTGCCCGTTTCGAGGACCGGATTGTGATTTATAGCGACTCACCAAGCGCCCTAGGTGTTCTAGAGGCACTGGAATCTCCGCATCCCTTGTTTCGCGATATTCGTTACGCTACGGTTTTGGCGAGCATGGCGGAGGGCGAGATTATCTTTTGCTGAGTTCACTGACATGTAGGAATTGCGAGTGATGAGTGCGCCGATGAGGTCCCCACAAAGCTTGCAAGGACTGGGCGACCAGACCAGCGTTTTTCTCCGTCCCACACCAATTACGTGATGCTTATTGTGAAGACTGCGTTGTCCCCCAGACTGTTCGGCACATTTTTGTTGAATGTCCCATTCTAGGTGATCTTCGTGCACGTTACCTGTCCCGGTACCGCGACGAGTGGGGTCGCTACCGCTTGTCCCTTGTACCCGGGGCGGGTTCGTCCACAATGACTTGTGGACTTTACGACTTTTTGATTGTTGGTTTTGGGTCGCATGTTCCTACACCGCTGGGGGGCGGGCCTATCCCCGAAGCCGGAGCGCGCTTCCTTTTTGTAATTTCTCTTTGTTTTTTTTTATTTTGTTAGCCTTTGTAATTTTCAGCGTTGTTATTTGCATATTGTCATTTACTTTTTAATATAGCCTAGTAATAGACTGGGTCGAGTACAGAGACTTATGCCTAAGTAGGCAGTCGTTAGATAGGCTCCTAAAAGAAAAATCGCCTCTCTCTATTTCTCTTTATTACCATACCCGCCTAAGGGCATGGTTCTGGCTGCCCCTCGCACTTTCGTCCTCTTATGAGCCTTAGTCGAGTAGCAATGCGGTCTCCCTACATGATTCGAGTGCCGAAAGCCTGCTGGCTACGGTGAGTATTAGGTACGGGGTGTGCTGGGCCGTTGACTCTGCTCACCTTCTTGCATATAAGGCGGCTAAACCAACACAACCATTCATGCTTAAAGTTCGATGACATTTTCAATTAAATGATGAGCCGGGTTGCCAAAGCCCCTCTTAGCTCGAACTGTGGGCCGAGTATGTGTACAGGATAACATTCTGGAATCTTCTGATCCTGCGGAGATGGTTCTCTTAACCCTTCAAGGTACTAGTAGGTCCTAGTACCTCCATCTTCTCTTTTTCAACATTAATGGTGGCTACATCTTGAAGAATAGGGGGCTGGGGCATGGAAATCTGCCTCCGAACGCGGCCCTGCTTTCCTTCGGAGTCGAGGAGGAACAGGAAAATCGGAACACCCCTTCAACCGGGGCAGGGGCTCTCCTCTCACTCTCCCCATGCGACAAAGAGGCTTCCCCTGAACCACTTTGGGAGCTATCCACGGGTAGCTTGACCTCAAAAAAGGAGGCGGATCCCCTGTGTTGACTCAGCAGTCCTCCAACCCACTCCTACCGATGAGGATGTTTACACCTCCCCTAGGCTTCCGTGTCCCACGGGGTTTCCCTCTCACCCGTTTCTGTGGAGCCCATGGACGACTCCACCTCTGCATCAGCGGGGGTCTCCTCTCTCTTTCCACAGGTGGACCTCTAAGGACTCAGGCCGGCGGCCCGGAATCAACCACTCCAGGTGGTACCAATTCGATGGGGGCAAGGGAAAGCGGAGCCCGTCGTGCTGTGCCTCCTCTAGTCATGTATATGGAATTTGCGGAGTCCCTTTTACCCTCTCTTTCCCTATGTAGGGCAGCCTACCCACCGAAGACAAAAGTGAAGAGCCATCGATAGGGATCTGGGATACATTGGTGTGGTGGGGGACACCCTGATGCCTCCCCCCCTGAGATGGACATGGTTCCGAAGGTGACATCCCCCCTGATGACAGGATTTTCCAAACACCGAACCTGAGTCTGGCCCTGGGCAGGCTTCCCGCCATGCGGCTCTGGGTCCCGAAGACAAAAGAAGAGGAGAGGGGGGATCTCCACCAGAGCCTCGTTGTGCCCCTTTGACAGCCAAGCTCTTCTGTTGGAAACCAATCCTGCTGAGGCCAGCCCATCTGGCCTAGGGGCGCCTTCCGGGGTTGGAGAGAAGCGGCTTCACTCCTAAACCTCCACTGACACAGAAAGAGAAAGAAGAAGAAGACAAAGAAGACTAGGGATTCCTCTTCATAAATGAAGGCTCAGGAGAAGAATGGGTCCGCCGCTACTTCGGCAAGTGACCAGGCCAAGATTAGCACGTCCGCCCCTGGGCGCCCTTTGTCGAGGAAGCATTGATAAGGACCAAATTCACAAGTGCAAATAGCGGAGTCTCGATTACGACGGGATTTCTCATTTAGAGATTACGTGGTGCTTTTAATCCCGCTGGATTGAAGCGTTTTCTAGTTATCCGCTACACTGATACCAACATGATGGCATTAGGCGAATACGTCGGACCCTTCCGAGGCGGCCATGATTAGTGCACGTCGGACAATTAATGGCTCGCCTGTGAGTGTAAAGCCACACTCTACCATGAACTTCGTGAAAGGAGTAGCTTATCCAAGGGAACTC
Organism: Ceratothoa steindachneri; assembly: GCA_963969495.1. Lineage (NCBI taxonomy): Eukaryota > Metazoa > Arthropoda > Malacostraca > Isopoda > Cymothoidae > Ceratothoa > Ceratothoa steindachneri. Next base: position 42,428,114 of record OZ018333.1, read on the forward strand.
CTGGACTACTTCATAGACGGACATCATCTACGAGTTGACCAACCATGGGGCGATCAAATTTGAACCTATGACGAGAAAACAGTGATGGCTAGAGTCACACAATTACAATCTTCTTCACGTTCGAACGTGGCAGGCTCCGTGAGTTGATGCGTGCCAGTTGGTATCACTACCGTATGACTGCTTTCGTGTCACTGTCGTGGAGGTCGTACTACTGCCACCATTTCGGCCATACGAATCGCTCATGTAGAGGTTAAAAGTCGGGTTTACGCGAAGTTTGTGTATCTGTTGCTTCAAGGCCGCACACGAAAAGTCCCTATGTTGTATGGTCCAGTGTATTAATTGCAAAGCATTGTGGTGTGTATCTCCTAGAGAAGGAAATCCTGGTAGTTCAGGCTACGTATCGTCTCTTATTCCACGAGGTTAAAAATCTGGTCCTAGCCTGCCTGGCACTGCCTGGGACGTCATATGCCTCAAAGTTATAACGGCTCCTCTGCTCCCGGCCTATTTAAAACACTTCATCTGGTTCTCCCCCTCCACCTCAGGGCGCTTTGTTGGTATGCTGCGAAATTAGCTCACACTCAGCCTCGTCAAAAATCCGTGTTTCAGCCCCCTCCCCCGCCACCCCGAGCGTGAACGTTTCTCGTATGACGAAACGGCCACGCGCCTCCACCGAAACGTTAGACACACATGAGGCAACACCACTGGAATTTGGAGTGAGGCCGTCTTCCGGTGTTCCTAAAGCTACCCCCATAAAAGAGGACAGTATAGCAGGAGCTTGGGCCCCTATGCCCACACCCAAGGCTCGACTGGATGGCTCAGAGATGGTGAATCCTCCAAAGGAAGGACCTCAGCCTCCGAAGCCGCCACGCCGCCCAAGATTCTATGGTGGAGGGAGGAAAAGACTCGCACAGCGAGCCCAATGTTCCCCAATAATTCCTTGAATGTGACAGCACCTTCAGCGCCTTGTTCAGCCAACATTACCCGGAGCTTTGTTTCTGGTCAGCGTACAGCCATTCCCTTGAGTCTTCTCCTGGAAGAGGGCACTGCCTCACTTGTATCTCATCCGAGTTAGGCTTTGATGGAACATTCCTTCATTAGTTTGCCGCAAACTCCTGGCCAGCTGGAAGGAGCTGCTAAGGCTCGTATCCTCTCGTTCCCTGTTAGCCATCTTTTTCAGAACATGCCGGGCGCGTGCCCTCTACCCACACTCCGTGAGTATAAGAGTTTAGCAACCCTAGCACCAAGGGATGGGCATCAGGCAGGAGGATGCGCGATTTACACCAGGCATGGCGTTTATTCTTCCACTTGATATATATGTGTCCTTTCTGCTAGTAACAGTGCAGCTTCACCTGGCTAGGAGGTATACTGTTACTTCTGCGCACATTCCTCTGTCAACCGATTTCGACGCGGGATACTTCCGCCATATTGTAGCACGGTTGCAGAGGTCCTTTCTATTGCTCATGGATTTGAACGGTAGACACCCCCTCTGGCAGACTACTCGATCAATCCTAGTGGTGAGGTCTTTAGCCACCTGATCGAAGAGCCAGAGATAGGTGTCCTAAAGGTGGATGAATTTACGTATCACTGCCCTAGAACCGCTTTATTTTTCTGTCTCGATCTATCTTTGTTCTCTCCGGATGCACAGCAAGATTTTTGGGTAGATCGTAGTGGATGACCTCCATGATAGTGATCACTTTCCCAATCGAATATCATTTTATGGACTGCTGCCACCTGAAAGAACACCCTGATGGTGCTTGACGCGGAGATGATGGTCCACATTTCAAGAAATGATTGATTTCTCTGTCTCAGTCGAGAAGGTATTATGGAGACTCTCCACACCATGGGGGCGAGGGTATGTCTCCCAATCTTAATTTCTGAGTTTCTGCAAGATCGTCGATTTCGCGATGAGTGGGAGTGTCCTCAGCGTTACACTCGTTGCCCAGATCATCAACGGTATCACTTTGGTGCTGTCGGAAGATGTTCTCGATATGCTCAACGTGGACAACCTTTTGATCCCTTTTATTGTGGCACAGATGCCAATTCTGGAGCATCGACTCCATCAGGCATTGAACCGCATATCTTGCCATGTTGAAACGCACAGGTTTCGTTTTTCTTGGCTGAGACTAAGGGGGTGCATTTCTCTCGCCATCTACGGCTCCACCTCAACCCGAATTTGTTCCTTAAAGGGATTCGCCTGGACATGATAGATTAACACCGTTTCCTTGGTCTTGTTTTCGACCGTCACCTCACTTGGAGGCTTATATTCGCAACCTTGGTATCTTTTGTCCCCGCGCCATCGATCTCCTTTGTTCCGTAACTTTAAGTACTTGCGATCCTTTGTTCGTTCGAAGCTTGACTGAGGGTTAGAGATTTATGCATCCGAAGCCGACCGTCTATTGCGGGCGATGGACTCGATCCACCGCACCACTCTCCGCATGGCGACCGGTGGCTTCCGCACGTCCGCCACTGAGAGCCTACTTTTCTATGCTGGGGAGATGCCACTCGTTCTGCGTCGTGCCCTGTGCATTATGCACTTGTGGACGCGAGGACGGTGCATCCCTTAGTCGCCAACATCTCTCACTGCATCCGCAGCGGATCTTGACACTGTTTATGCCACCGAGAGACGCCAGTCATACCCTAAGCCATAGCTATAGACTTCATGATACGTGATTTTTTGAGAACATAAAATCACCAGCAAAATTGTCTGTATTTAATTCGCACTCAGATTTTGCACAATGGGAATTATTATACAGAAATCTTGCTAAGGAAAAGACCCCAATGATAGATACTGTAAGAACTACACCTAGCGTTCAATAAGTATTAAGTCAGTTTTGTAAAATTGTCTTCTTCCTACTACATGGTTTGGTAGAAAGTACTAATCACTATATGGAAGAGTGTTCACAGAATTCTTCAAGCTGAGAATATTTTACTTTTGTGATCTCAAAATTCGCAGCTGCACTACTAAATCCTTCTGATTTTGGATTTTGAACACAGTTCCCTAACAACTCTATTTGGGTCCACTGATAAATTTTAAACCAACTGGTTTGTATTGAAAATTGTGAAGTTAAGGTAAATGTAAAGTTGAGGGGGTTTTATAGCAGGAATGCCATCATAGGAGACGAAGCCGCAAGCTAGGGACCTTGATGCTCAATCCCACCCTCGGCGCCCTTTTCCGAAAAGGTTGGAATTCCAGGAGTCATCTCCTTTCTCGGTAATTTCAGCCGAATTCAACCCAATTTCCATCACAAGAGATTCGAGATTACTGTCGACGCTTTTGTCCCCCCCCCCCCTGTCTTGATTATTCTAACTCCTTTCTGGCTGCATCCAACACTTCCACACTTAAACTCTTGAACTTGGCAGTCCTTGTTCTTCTTCAACACAGACGTTTCTCTCTTGCACCTCCACCAACCTCAACCCATGATCTACGCTATTTCCTCATTTGAGGTCTTTCTTAAATATAAGATCTTATACACCAGATACCCCCCCATCCTATATCTGTCTTCCTCACTTAAGAATTAACGCTCTGGCCCTGCCTCTTAGTGCTTGTTCCTCGTCATCTGTGCTTAAAGATGCACCTCATTTCATGGCTTTCCTTGGTTTGTGGGCGTTCTGTGAAGGCGTGTTGCTTCGGAAGGCGCAATGTAAAAATAACTATTATTATGCCCACCCTTGTAGGCGTTCAGTTGTTTCGTGTGAATTGTGCATTTACCGTCCAAAGGGAGCTTTCTTGTCTTCTTCACCCCTTCTACTTCCCTTCCTGCCCAAACCGGTCGCTACCTTTTACCTCTGCAAAGGGAAATAAAGATAGCAATTGATTTCAATCAAGCCGGAAAGACGGCAATAGATGCTATCGCAGGCTCGGTTTGGAACAACAGCGCCACACGGCGGCGAGCGAAGAATAATGGAATCGGCGACGTCAATGTCGGGCAAAACAAGAATTGAATTGAGGCTTCCCAAATGAGGACGAAACCAAGAACTTGTTCTCAGATCTGAAGCGTGACAGATCCATTAGGCAAATGAAATAACATTCCTTCGTCTTTTATTCACACGCATATACAAACACCCTTTTTAGCGAGAACTTGATGAAACTATCGTTGCACTATCTAAAATTGTTGAAAACTTCTCTATTATACTTTCAGAACTCCCACTGTGTCACTAACTAAGACTTTCAATTTAGACGAATCTGGTGGCGTTCGTTACCTGTCACTTTATTTCAATTCCTGAAGTTTGTGTTTACCTGTTTACTTCTGCCTTCTCACTTTAATTAAATTCATTTCTTCCGGCTTTTTTTAATTCATTCTCATTTTGTATTTGTCTTTCTTCTAACAGGGTAAAAATATTTCTCAGGTTTAATTTACTCTCTCTCTCATATATATATATGCAATGTCCCGCCGGAAAAAGGAAAAGGCGTTTCAGAGGCGTATCAGGAGTAGGTAGCAAGGTTCACGATATATATATATATATATATGTGTGTGTGTGTGTGTGTTTTGACATGGAGTTTACCATACCATCTTAGAGTGAAGATGGATCCACTCACCAAACATAAAAAAGGTAGTAAAAATCCGATCAAATTTCCTAATCAAGAGGTGTGAATTTGATGTCATTGTGAATGTCTTTCAGGTAAGGGCTGCATTTAAATTAGTGTTACGGGAGGTTGAAATTCCGATTTTCTATTAAATGTGGATTTATCAACATTTATGTTACGGAATTTATTAAACTGGTAAATTATCTGGGGCTGGTGGAAGCCTAAATGATAGATGTCTTCCATGTGTTTTAAGATGTTCTTCGCCACTTCTCTTCAATGGTACAAAGTTCTTAGTTGCTCCATATCGTTTCATACTGTTTTGGACACCAAATATTGAACATTTTATTCTTTAGCAATTTCTACTTGCGATAATCTTTGGCTATGGAAACGTTGGACTTTTTTCTCTCTGAGATTCTTTAGTTTTAGCCCGATTTCTTATTTAGAAAGATACTGAATACCCAATACAGATAATTCACGTTGAAACGTATCATTTTATTAATTACACACATTCAAATAATTAGCAAAATTTATATTATTAATATCCATATTTATGAATATTTTGATAATTTTTTTAAAAGATTTATTATATATATATATATATATATATATATATATATATATATATATATATATATATATATATATAATGTATATATATATATATATATATATATATATATATATATATATATATATATATATATATATATTAATGCAATGTACCGCATGAAAAATTAAAAGGTGCTTCTAAGTACTTTCGAACTTTATTCAGTTCATTCTCAAGGATAACTGCAAAAGAAAATAATATAATAAGAGTATATATAAGCTAGTAAAGGATAAAGGGCCGCCTCTAAGACAAGAAATCACCAATAAGGAAGTAGGAGAGGGATGGGTAAATTCACATTAAGATTTAGCTATAACAAAGGTAGCAAGGTCAAATCGAGAGGCAAGAAAGAGTCAAGAATAGAGCCAAAAGGGTTAAAACGATTAAAGGTTAAAGCAATAGTCTAAAAAGGGAGATTAGGAGAGACACGAGAAGTAAATTGAATGAAGAGGAGATGAAAAGAAATAAAATGATGTTAATACAAAATCAATGCAATAATTAAATTGACACATCGGATTCCCATAAAAATGAAAATTGAAAAAAATTAGGAATATAAGTCAAAGATAAATTTTTTAAGAATGAGTTTTTTCATAACCGTAATTTTAAAAAGGCCGGGGGAAATATTAAAGTTATTAAATTGGCTTATTAAAGGTGTTCAAATAACTTGAACCGATTTTAAATGTGAGTTAAGTTTAAGCATCTAATGATTTTTTTATTTTTCTTTCAGATTTAAGAACGTCAATCTTTGGCAATTTGAACCATAGAAAAATTAACAATCGAACAACGTGTTAAAGTTATCGAAGCATATTACGAAAATGGACGTATAAACAGAAACGCATGGCTTTATTGAATGAGAAGTTCCCAGGTCGCATCATCTCTCGAAACAGCGAGGTCAATTGGCCACCACGATCGTGTGACTTGACGCCTTTAGATTTCTTCCTTTGAGGTCACCTCAAAAGTAAGGTCTATGCCAACAAGCCAACAACAATTCAACAGCTGAAGGATGAGATAATAAGGCATATTGGTGAGATCGAGGAGCAATTATGCAGAGACGTCATCAAAACTTTGACCATCAGGTGGAGGTGTGCTGCTGAAGCCTTGACGAACATTTAGGCGATATTATTGTTCACACATAATTTCCATGACTCAAATAATATGATCCAATAGTGAAATCAATAAATTTTCACAAATAACGCTGTTTTATTTAGTGCTTACTTCGATCCGTCTTAATAGAACACTCTTTGCATGAACATTCAACAAGGTTTCTTTTAATTGAGTCATTTGAGCGAAAAATAAATTTGTACCCAAAATTTTAAGTTTTCGTTCTATGGCAAATATTTTCTTCAAAATTTAGATTAGCAATGGGTGATTAATTGCCTTTCACCTGTTCTCTCTAACTTATATATGAAGTTCTTTGAAACAAAAATCCTCCCTACTATCTTTGACTTCCCTATTGTTTGGTACAGGTATATTGATGATATCATTTGCCTGTGGCCAAATCCTAAAGATGTTAATAACTTTCTTATCAAACTTAATTCACTTTTCCCTTCCATTAAATTTACCCACGAGATGGAAAATAATAGAACTCTTCCCTTTCTCGATCTTCTTATTCATAGAATACTCCATCTATCTCAAACCTACTTATTCAAACTCTTATATTCATTTTTACTTTGCGCATAGTCCTAAAGTCAAACGTTCCGTTTTTTCCTCTATGTTTTTACGGGCTTTATGAGTTGTTAGTCCTGAATATATGGATTCTGAATTCTCCAATATCTTTGAAATTGCCCATAAATTATGTTACCCTTATCCCTTTCTTCTAAACTGTCTTTCCTCTGCAAAAAAGACGTTCTATAATACAGCTCCTGCTATTACTTTTAATGTTAAAAACACTTTGGTTTTACCCTTCTCTGTTTATTTCATTGACCTTTCCCGTCTTTTAAAAAACTTTAACATTTTAGTTGCTTTCAAATACGAGTCAACTATAAAAAACATTCTAGTTCACAATAATTGTAATAATATTGGAGGAGTCTATTCGGTGGAATGTTCTGTTTGCCCAAGTAAATATTTTGGACCGATATCAAAGCAATTATCTCTCTGTATTAATCAGCATAAATACAATGTTAGGAGAGCTGTAAATAATAGGGCGTTTTTTGTGCATATGTCCGCAAAATAACCACTTAATAAATTGGAAATAAGCAAATTTTATTTTTCGCTCAAATGATTCAATTAAAAGAAACCTAGTTGAATGTTCATGTATAAGCCAATTTAACAACCTTAACATTTCTCCTGTCTTTTTTAAAATTGATGTTGTTATGAAAACACTCATTCTTAAAGAAATTATCTTTGACTAATATTCCTAATTTTTTTCAATTTTGATCTTTATGGGAATCCGATGTGTCAATTTAATTATTGCATGGATTTTGTATTAACATCATTTTATTTCTCTTCATCTTCTCTTCGTTTCAATTTACTTCTCTAACTTTCCTAATCTCCCTCTTTAGACTCTCGCTTTATCCGTTAATCGTTTTAACCCTTTTGGCTCTGTTCTTGACTCTACCTTGGCTCTCGATTTGACCTTGCTACCTTTGTTATAGCTAAATCTTAATGTGAATTTACCCATCCTTCTCCTACTTCCTCATTGGTGATTTCTTGTCTTAAAGGCGGTCCTTTATCTTTTACTAGCTTATATATACCCTTATTATATTATTTTATTTTGTAGTTATGCTTGAAAATAAACTGAATAGAGCTCGAAAGTACTTGGAAGCACTTTTTTCATTTTTCCTGCGGGACATTGCCTTTATTGCGAACCTCATGTGAAACTTTGTGCGTATTCATTCCATATATATATATATATATATATATATATATATATATATATATATATATATATATATATATATATATATATATATATGGCGACTCTGGCAATCGGGATGTTCGAGCTTAGTCCAAGTATAAATTTAGTAAAGTGAAAGTGTATCATCAAACTGACTTCATTTCTGTCAACACTGACGTCAAGTAAATAATTGCAGCTAAAAAATTGGGCTCCTTTTATTAAGCCTGGTCGCAGTTCATATATTTTCGTTCAGCGTTTAGCGTTCGTCTTATAGGTGCTCTGTGTCAAAAAAATATCACTCGTAGCAAAAGTTCTCTCGGCATCGTTCACACGCGCTTGACTCGGGCTTAGAAGTTACAGCCCGAGTTGTTATATATAATCGTAAAATAATGGATTTCTATAGAGATTAGGATTTAAATTCTAATTGATGAAAGGTTTCTGTTCTAAAATATTCTTAAAAGAAGGATAAATTATTCAGAAACTCAGGATAATAAAAACGAAACTAGTAGGTGTAAAAGACTAACAGGCGACAGTCAGATCGGTCTTTGGCTATTATTTGTTGTGCACGCCGCTGTCGTTATTTGATTGTTGTTATTCTCTGCGTCTGTGTGTAAATAACAGTTGTGTTTTTGAGGGTTGCTTTATTTTTACCCTTAACTTAGAAATGGAAAAAGATATTGTGGTTGTATTTCCATCGTGAAGAGCTTTTTGAATGACTCGGACAAGAAGAAGGAGCTGCCCGACACGATATTTTACGAGTTCGCCATCAAACAAAGACGACTGGAATTCAAGTATAAATGAAGCGAGTGATTTTTATATTAAAAATATATTTCTGTCTTATTGTTAAATTATCAGTGCACACATAAGTCCATAAGTCTGGGGTGTGCATTACGTCTCTTACCTTCTTTTATACATGTGTCTCTTGCGAAATCTGTGATGAGCCCGAGTGACGCTGATGAACTAGAGTCGCCTCTGATATATATATATATATATATATATATATATATATATATATATATATATATATATATATATATATATATATATTAGTGAATTAGTTTTAATATCATATTTTCTTCAAGTTATAGTTTTTTTAAGCGAGTATTTATGACAAGTTCGAAAAATTAAGGTAGAATAGATAATCATGCATTTTAGTCATCATGGATATTAGATTTTGGATTTTCGTTACAAAAAAAGAAGTACATGTGTGTGCACATATGTGGTTGGGAATTAATTTTAACTTCATACCTAAGTTACATAATTATAAACCCTTTCAATTATCATGGTCAAGAGATTTTTGATTTATTTAAAAATATAATCGAGGTCTATGTGTTTTCTGCTTGGAAGATGTTGGTAATAGAGCGTCGAGTGTAAAACGTCCCTTTGAAACGAAACATGGCGAGGCTTTTAAGTTTGATACACATAAGGCTTACGTACATTGAGCATTATAGATGCTTGTCACTCAAAACCATTCATTTTTTAAAATGGAATTGGACGCAAAACCCAGAAGTTGCTGACGTCTGGTGTGGACCTTCTTCGGGCAGTCATTACTTATGTTGACCTAATTCCCCTATGAATTATAGTGAAACTTGAAAGTTTTCATTTAATGTTAAATTTCCCTTCAAAAGTTGGGTTTAGAGATGCGAAATTGTTTATTGTTTAATTTGTAGTTCGATTTTATTTTTTTAAACTCGATTCCTCCTTGCCATCAAGAATTATCCATTGTTTGGTTTAGATGAATAAATAGACAATATTCTTGTTGTTTTTTTACCTAATTCTATTTAAAAGAATTAAGAAGAATTAAAAGTTCTTTTATTAAAGCCCCATTTCTAATTTTAATATTTACCCACGAATTTTCGAAGTTAATCCTATTATTAAATAACTTATTTAATTGATATCGTCGTTAATTGTAACTCATAGATATTTTCAATTTGGTACATAATTTTTTTATATATTATATGAGTGTTTTCGTGTTTTTATTTTAAAATGACTTCTTCCTTTATGATATATTCAAATTTCGTGGCAATATCATCTCTATGCCTTGCATCCATTGTCTGCCTATCAGTTTGCCAACCATTTTTGGTAAACATGAAGATCGGCGGCGCGCCCGAGAAAGTTTATTTTTTGGCGTGTATGTTTCGTTCACTCGCGACTGCATATTCAGGCGCCTTTGGTTAAATTAAAACGTTAGAACATTATTCAATAAACAATTTTGATTATATACTGGGGGGCTGTGCCCACCAGACCCTCCCCCAGTTGGTTGAAACTCAGGATCATCGTAGAGGGGTCCCCCGCAGTGTTTAAACCCCACACGAGCACTCCCCTTAATTTACTCCAAAGAGGTGAAACATATTGGAACACGGACGAAATAGTTTACGTCCCATCTTCAAGTAGAGAAAGATCAGTCAAAGAAACTTAAAGTTCAAATTTCGAAGCACTTATCACTAATATCTCTTTTCCACATTGTGCGCAGGTGTGGTGAGATGGGAGTGGAGAGAATCGAGATATCTACTCTCCTGCATGCCGTCCATAACAAGTTCGACATTGCTAAGCGGCTCAACGTCAGCTGGATGACCATCTACAGAGTAGCGGAGAGGTTGAAGGACGGGTAACACCTCAAAGATCCACCTCATCCAGGCTGTGAGAAATACCTTCCAAAGTGATAGGGAGCTCAAAATGATTGCGCTCGCGAAGAAGAACATCTCGGTGGCTACGGTATTCAGGGCCGTCAAAAAGGGAGGAGACAGGAGAACAACGTCGGGAGTGCTGTCGCTGCCTTCTCATTTTTTAGGATGAAAAACTTTCACGGACGATCCGGTCTTCAACAAACAGAACGCCAGCTTGGTAGACCTGGTACAGGACGTATCCGAACTCCGCTATCTGTCTACGACCAAGCACCAAGCCTCCGTAATGAGGCTTGGCGTCGTGGCTTCGAATGGCAAGAAGATGCAGCCGGTGTGGTTCGATGCCTGTTACAGGCTCATCGCTGGCAATTACAGGCACAAGAAACCGGACTAAGTCTTTCAGCTGGACGTTGCCCGGGACCACACGGCAAGACCATGCAAGAGAGGTTGCGGTCGAATTTAAACTTCTGATCTAAGGAATTTTAGCCGCCGCAGTCGCTCGACCTCAATCCCCTCGCCTACACCTTATGAGTGCATGTCGAGGGAAGGCCTGCAAGGTCCGTACAGCATTATCAATAAACTGAATTACTGCTTCAACCGCGTGTGGGCCATCATGAGGAAGGCTTCCTCTGCAACGTGTGCGAGGCCTTCAGATCTCGCCTGGAGCGCGTACTCACCGCCGAGTGAGGCCTCATTGATTAGTATCACAATTTAAACACCTGTTTATGTTAGAATAATAAAAACGTGTCTAACTGCATCAAAACTATCATTGTGTGTTTTTTGGAAAGAGTGGTAACGAGTGTAAAAGTGGAGACAAACCTAACAATTGATAAGCTATAGAAATACAAAAAGGTAAATCAATATAAAGGCAGGAGAATGGTACCCTTGGTAACTCGCTGTGCATTTCACCCCTTTAATTTGAGAACTCTGTCAAGAAGGCGTTTTTTATACTCCATCCGTTAATAAAATTCCAAAATTACGAGGTTTCAGCTGGCGATTTGAAATTATCTTTTAATTTTTTTTTTTTGGGGGGGGAGCCCTTTAGCAATCAGTGTTCCTATTCTTTTTTATATCCCTGTTAATAGCTTAGCACTTGTAAGGCCTTTGACTGCAGGGGGAGTTTCAATTTATTTCGTAAGTTTGGAGGAAAATTATAATTAAAAAGCAGCTTCATGGTGAGTGTATTAGAATTTTCTATAAAAATGTGCCAGATATATTATAAGGGTAAAAAGGAGCTTTGCAGACCCCTGAAAACAAGGGTCAAAGAAAATTACTGATACTAAGACGACACAAGTGTTTGTACGCTTAAATATTTCGTGCTTTCGTCTGGTTCTAAAAACTAATTTCGTGCTTTTGTCTGATTCTCAAACCTAACAGGAAACTCAGTAAACCTATATTTAACTGAAGAAAAATACATAAAAGATTTTATTTGTATATAACAACAGTTGCTAATAAAAACAATTTAGCATTTTCGTGGCATAACTTTTTTAATCACAGCACGAAGATTATTCCCAGATGATATTAGCTTTTCACAATCATTTCTTGATATTTTTTTCCATTCCTCTACTCAAATCTCCCTTAACAATTGCAGATCGCGTTGTAAATCTTTCATAGTAATCATTAGTTTATTCTTTAGCTTTCGGAGCATTTGATGGCGAGACCGATTGTTAATCTTGCGTGGAGCACCGGCCTTTGGAGGTGATTCCAGCCACGGAATGCTTTCGAATTATAGACCCTAAAGTTGCATACGGCACTTTAACTCGTTCAGAAATCATCATCATCATAATCACTAACTCTCTATTTTAAGAACGGGTTTTGGGGGAAAATAGTAAACAACTTTTGTCCTAGTTTGGAAATGACTTGGTGTGTTTTGTGGATTTTTGAAAATTGAGATAACAAGAAGAGAGCTTCGCCACTCCTCCTTACAGAAGGTGAAGTTCAGAAAATTTATTTTTATATCTCTTCTTCTTCTATAACTCTAAATTTTAGCAACGTGTTATTTTAAAAGGGGGGTAAATTAAGTTTATTGTTCCTTTTTAAAATTATTATAATTGGCGAAGTTCAGAAAATTTATAAATGGCTGCTTTTTTGTAGATTTTAAATTTTAATCTTATTAGCGAAGTTCAAGCTCCCCCCTCCAGGGGGTAGTGGCGAAGCCATTGCCTGGTAGCTCTATATAATAATTATTTAGTTGAATAAAGTTTAATTATTTGATGTCGAATAGCTTGAGGAACGTCTTCAAATTTCGGGAACGCTCAAAGCAAACGTCCTTCTAATATTCGATTATTTGTTTCTAGAAATTTCTCGAATCTTCTCTCTTAGCTTTTTCATCGAATTTTTAACATTTCTTTTATTTACTAACAAAATTCTCGCATGTTATTAGAAGGGTTGAATACTTTTTCCACCTGATAATTTTTTTTATTAACAATTGTTGATACATACATACAAACAATAAAAGTCCGCCTTATATGTATTTCTAATGTTAAATATATGTTTACTAAATTTCGTGTTAATTTTATAACCAGACAAAGGTACGAGATATTTCATAAATATTAAAAATTTATGTATGTAAATAGATGTGTCACCTCAACGTATGTTATTTTGATGTTTTAGTCCATTTTGATCAATGGATGGAAGTTTGAGAGAGGTGGTGGTTGAGATAGAACTACTGATCCTGTTCATCTTTATTTCTGGAATCCCCTAGTATATCATATTGACAAACTCACTTAAAAGAGGCCCTAGTTTCTAATTTCAACTCTATGTGTTCATTTATCCGCCCTTCTTCCTTGTAAAATTGCTAAATAACAGGGTGGTAAGTAGCAATGATTTTGGACAGTTTAAATAGTCGTTATAATTTTATATTTCTCTAAATTTTAACAGTCTTCTTAAATAACATTTTAAAGACTTCGCTTAAATAAAACTTTAAGGTTTTATGCATAGGAAAAGCAAAAATCTCTTGATTAGCAAGTTAAGTAACGTAGTTAGGGTGACATTATGTTTCCCGTAACATTTATTACTTTTAAGCCTCTGAGCAAAGAAGCGAATATGCCACATGAAAAAGATCACCAGACAATTAACAATATTTATCATTACCATGTATTGGTTCTGACAAACAGTGCAATAAAGGTTGTATATCTGAGACCAATGGTGACGAAGGGAATGGCTAACAGAGAGAGCGGAATCCTTCTAGGGGAAATGCGGGGTAAAATATTTAAGGGGTTTGTTTACAAAACAGATACCTATGCAATTAAGTTCAAATCAGTGAAAACCAATGTTATTACAGAGGTAAAAGAAAGAAAAGTAGCCTTGGCAAAGGGGGCAAGGATAATAACACAGGTTCTCTTGTAATTATGCTATCTAAGGCTACGGAACATTTTATTTTTAAATCCTTATTTAATCCAAGGTATTTTGGCGATACTTATTTCGATCTGATGCCGGACCACATCAAAGGCAAAGGAATTCAATGGGTCATTGTGTCCCCAGAAGAACCCCTAAAACAAAGGCAGGAACGTTTCTTTCCAGGATTTTTCATTCCAAATACTTCGCTGCAGCTCCCCTTCGTTTACAGAAGAACGCAAGGATATGCCCGCTAAACACAAAAATAGGAAAGAATCAATATCGGGGCCTTTCTAAAGGCCACAATCATCTCCAGAAGGTCTCATAGAAACCCACAGTTTCTCATACTCGCTGGTCCTGCATTCATAACCTCGTGGGGCTAATCAATATTTCTCTCCATTCCTCACTAGAGGCAGACTACATTCTCCCCGAGGGCAAATTGGTAGTAATGTTTGCTACAGATAAAGATTACGATTCACTGCAATCTCTGAAGCTTTTATAGGCGTCTGCCATTTACCGACGTCTTATCGATGAACGCAACTAATCTAACGACTCAACGCCACCAGCTGCTTTCTTTCATAAAAACCAGCACAAACTCAGCTCTCCTTTAAGGACAAACCAGCTCTTTTTATCCACCTGCCACAATCAGTGCCAATGATTCATTTGAAGCGGGAATCTCTCATCGGCTGTTCATTCGCTAATATTTGCAGGCGTTGTCATCCTGTGATTCCTTTAATGGATTCATCTTATTTCTCAATGTACTTCTAAGTCTGATGGGATATATATGTCCTAGAGAAGTTTCCATTAAAATATTGAGTTAAAGTTTTCCTAGTCCAAAAGATTAATTGGACAGGTTCTATTACCAAAATTTTTCTTAATAAAATGAAACGATATTTCAAATAAAATGACACCAATCGTGCTTAATTAAAACATATTATCTCCCAACATACCGTTAATGCTTTGAAAATTCCTCTTGCAAGGGTTAAAACGACAGTAAATCGTTCTACCACAAGTGTATGTGTACATATTCCGTGCGTTTAGCCGATCAGAACAAGTGAGCGTCCATTGATGTATACATAACTGCCTCGGCGCGTGAACGTTGCTGTGACATTTCTGGGAGTCAAGTTTTCTTTAATCCTCTTACAGAGGAATGTCTTTTTTAACCAGCATATAATCATTTGAATTCAGCTTTGATTTTTTGTGTAATAAACTACTAAACTTTTTCTCAGTACTCCAGAGGACGAGAATGTCTTTTGTAGCGGGGAAAATAAACCTCGAAAATCGGAATGCCATTTGTACTCATGAGGCTTCGATTTCCGAATGATACATGCAGGGGGCGCGGGCAACTAGGTACTAGTTCGCCTTGAAAGCGCTTGCAATGGGATACATAATGCAAGACCCCAGTATACCGGTTCCATCGTGTGAGAATGAAATTTAAAAGGTCAAGCCAAGTACAAAGACCTTAAGTACGACAGTATAAACAAGGGCTGCCTGGTAAGTGGCTTGCCAGATTACTGAATAAGTCATATTTTTATCTCATATCTGTAGTCGAGTAGCCACTTGGAAAACTCTAAAATTATGGCACGTAAGGTCGTTCTCAGACCCTAGTTAGAGGGTACAAATAGAAGATAGGATGAAATGGCTACAAAAGCAGATTTTCCTAATTGCTCGTTTTAATGCACCAAATTCCATTTGCATTACATTACACGAGAGGCTTTTTTAACGCTGACGGTCTTAATAATTGCCCTACAACATTTTTCTTTATTAAATAAAATAAAAGTTAGTCACAACATAGGTAAATAATTCATTAACTTTGTATTCTTCATTAAACTCTTTTTATCTATGCCTATAAGTGAATAAATGGCGAAGGATAGGAAATCAAATGATTTAAATGAAATATTGATTAAAATAAGTTAAAATTATTGCATAATTCTTAGTCTTATTAGGGCCTAATATCGAGTCTTTGTTGAGCATTCAGGATGGGCCCAAACTTTGGTACACATGATAAGGTTGGTTTAGGTTTGCATTCATGTGTCCAATATATCTAGAAAGCAAAATAAAGTACGAGCTTGCTTCTAAATATTTTGGAAATATCTAAAATGGCGATGCTCGGAGGGTCGTTCCGAAAGTAATGCCTTCTAATTTTTTATTCCGCCCCAAAAGTGCCGAGATTGTTTATAACATTATTATGATGAATGAAACTTTGCGCTAATAACCTGAAACTTTGCTTCCTCTGTTGCAAATATTGATGGTTTGACGGTCTAAGAAAGCAACCCCGTCCATGGACGTGCGTCAGAAGCAGAGATACGTCATTGAATTTCTCCATGCAGAAGAAGTTGAAACAATCGACATTCACTAACGCTTGGTTAAGGTTAAAGGAGCTGATGAAGTTGATGTCAACACGGTTATAAGATGGATTCGTCGATTCAAGAGTGGCGACAGAGATGTGAGCGACAAACCGCGCTCCGGACGCCCAGGCACAGCCGCCACTACGGAAAATGAAGCGCGCCTCGATCAGCTCATTCACGCTAATCGGCAGATAACGATGAATGAAATGGGTGCAGAGTTGGAATTGAGTGTCGGTGCACTTAAAACGATGTCATCTATGGGTACAGCATAGTGTGTGCCATGTGGGTTCTACGGATGCTCACGTAGGAGCAAAAAGACCACTGTTGGACCGGTACGAGACAGAAGGTGACGCATTTTGGGACAGCATTGTCACTGGTGACGAGACATGGTGTCACCACTACAAACCGGAGTACAAACGGCAGTCGATACAATGGCACCACTCAGCCTCCCCAACGAAGAAGTTCAAGATGCAGACATCAGTAGGCAAATTGATGTGTACCGTCTTGTGGGACAAAAATGGCGCCATACTCTTGGATTACTTGGAACCAGGGGATACTGTCAAATCTCACCGTTACTTTGAAAACGTTGATCAAGTTGAAGGCCTGAATTGCTCGTAAAAGGCTTGAGAATAAAGAGGCATTTTGTTTACAGCGTCAGACCACTCACGAGTTTGAAGAGCACAAAATGTGTGACAAAGTTCGGTTGGACAGTGCATCCGCACCCACCGTATAACTCCGATTTGGCACCGTTTGACTTCCACTTGTTTAGGCCTCTGAGAGACGGATTACGCGGGTTGCGTTTTCCATACAACGACGCCGTCATCGCCACCGTGAAGAAATAGAACGCCTCAACAAGCGCGAACTTTTACCAGCGCGACATTCAGGCCCTTACTCATCACTGGCGGAAATGGTGACAATGATGTTTGCTACGTGGAAAAATAAATTCTGAGGCAAAAACGTCCGCTCATTTCAATGGTTCTACTCGGGTATTTTAAACTCTTCAACTCTTTGACTTAAAAAACAAGAGGCTTTATTTATAGAGCGCCCCTCGTATTTAAATGAAGGAAATCCTGGTATCATTATACGAGATGTTACAGTCAAAGTGTCTTCATATAACACACCACGTTTGTTATTAATATGATAATTCATGTCGGCAGGCTCGGATATGATAATGGCGAAAACACACCCCGTAAGGGGCGCGGCGATTTGCCATCCTGGCCGCCGTGCTGACGGGATCCAGCACTCCATCCGGCCCCAGCTTAGCCTCTCTTCCTTCCTTCATATAGCCCGATTTCTCCCCTACCTCGTCGCTTTTCATACAACCTCTCCCACATCTTTCTCTGGTCAGCCTCTAATTTCACAGGGTAGATGCTGACCTTCTTCTCAAGCCAACCACCCCGGATCGGGGCTGGGGGAGAGGGGACATTGTTCCCTAACCCCTGAGCTCCGGTTCGGGATGGGGTTTTTTTAACAACCTGCTTCATCCCCACCCATACCTTCCTCACATCCCCTTTCCTCTCCTTTTCACATTCTATCAATTTTACGCCGTGTCCAAGGTGGAGCTGCCATGCCGATAGACTGCCATGCCACCAGGCGGGAGGGGTGGTCCCGAATGGCGGCGCCTGGCTCTGCCGGGCTTGTAAGCACCTCTCGCAGTGCGGGCAACTGCAAGAGGTGATGAGCTATTGCGTCCCGTATTAAAAAGAGGGTCACCATGCCCATGTATGACAAAAAAAAACCCAAAAAACAACCCCCAACTTCCCCAAGAAAATCAACGGAGCCGCCCTCGGGCAGCTCCACCGAGAAAATGGAGGTCCCCCCCCCTTGTGCTTGCGCAAGGGACCCTCCATAATTCTTTAACCGGAGAGGAGGCTTACTCCTCTCCTACGCCTACGGGTGTAGGGGACTCCCCCTCACCCCCTTCTCTAGAGGTGCTTTCGGGCACCTCCCTAACTCCAGCGGCAGTCCCTCCTTTGCTTTCTAAGGGGACTGCCAAGAAAGCCAGCAGGCAGCCCATTGCCGCCTGCCTCTCGTGTAAGCGGCTCGGTAGGGCAAACCCCCTTAGGGGGGAGAGGGAAGCCAGGCCCCTTCGGTCGCTTCCCTCAAAAGACCTGCTGGCAAGAATTTTAAACCTTGCTGGGGTCAAGGCTTGTGCCTCCCCACACAAGACTGGCGACACTGCCAAGGGGACCTGCGATGTCCTGGGAGGGGATGGCCAACTGGAGGCCCCTTCTGTGATAGACATGGTCCTTTAGGAGACCCAGCTTCAGACGGTAGGGCCTTCCATGGGGGGGAATCCAGGCTCGGCGCCAAGCACCGAACCCGAATCCGCCCCTATGCAAGGTTCCCCTCAAACGGCCGAGGGCTCCGATGCAGTAAAAGGAGGGGAGGGATCTCCTCCGACAGGTGCCCCTACGACTACCAGGACCTTCTCCATTTCGGAGAGGGACCTGGCTGAGGCCGGCCCATCTGGCATGGGGGCTTCTGCCGGCGGAGGTGAGAATCGGGTTCATTCCCCGCCCTCCTCTCCTAAAAAGAAAAAGACTAAAAAGACGAAGAAGACTCGGGGCTCCTCTCCATCCGCGGGGGCTGCAGGGACGGATGGGTCTGCTGCCACTTTGGTAGGTGACCAAGCCAAGATCGGCACATTCGGCCCCTCTACCTCCTCGTGTGCCGAGCCCCTGACTAAGACTAACACCAAGAATGCACAGGGAGGAGCCTCGACATCATCGGGGCCCCTGATTCAGAGGTTACCTGGCGTTTTCGAGCCCGCTGGCTTCAAACGCTTCCTCGTTATTCGCTTCACTGATGGCCCCATGTTGTCCAAGGGCAACATGACTTATCAGAGGAGAGGATTAGCTAGTGCAATTGGTAGAGAGCCGAAGGTAACCCGTTTCTCGGACGGGAGCCTTCTGGCGAATGCGGCGAATCCCGCCGAGGCGGCCAAGATAAGTGCTCTTCGGACACTTCATGGCACCCCGGTGAGTGTGACGCCTCACTCTACCATGAACTTTGTGAAAGTAGTTTATGCGAGGGAACTCGTTGACTACTCCATTGAGGACATCACCCTAGAGCTGGCCGACCATGGGGCGGTCAAGGTCGAACGTGTGATGAGAAAACAGGGAGGGGCCTCGAGACCCACCCCTACACTCTTCGTCACGTTCGACTGTGACAAGCTCCCTAAGTTGGTGCGTGCCGGTTGGTACCGCTACCGCGTGAAGGCATTCGTGCAACTGCCGCGGCGGTGCTATTACTGTCACCGCTTTGGCCATACGAATCGATCATGTAGACGTGCAAAATCGGGGTCACCCGAAGTCTGTGTAAATTGCTCCAAGGTCGCACACGATAAGTCCAAATCGTGTGTGGCCAAGTGTGTCAATTGCGGAGAGCCGCACCCTGCTTCTTCGAAGCAATGTGGTGCATATCTCCTTGAGAAAGAAATCCTG
Source organism: Ceratothoa steindachneri (assembly GCA_963969495.1). Classification (NCBI taxonomy): domain Eukaryota; kingdom Metazoa; phylum Arthropoda; class Malacostraca; order Isopoda; family Cymothoidae; genus Ceratothoa; species Ceratothoa steindachneri. The sequence continues at coordinate 42,447,833 of OZ018333.1, forward strand.
GCCGTTCAGGCCCAGGATCGACTCTCATCCTGCGAGGCTAAGGACTTGGTCCTGGCGCGCCCGGCTCTGCCTGGGACGTCATATGCCTTAATAGTTATAAAAGCACCCTCTGCTCCTGGCCCATCCAGGCCAACGAGCATGGTTGTTTCCGCGCCCATTCGGAGCCCTTCTGCGGGCTCTACCAAACCCGGGCGCTTCCCTGGTAAAGCTAGCGGCAAAAAGGGTTCACACCCAGCCCCGTCTAAAACCAGGGCTCCCCCCTCTTCCCCCAGCGTGACCGTTTCTCGTAAGGCAAAACGGCCACGCGCCTCCACAGAGTCGTTAGACTTACAGGAGGCAACACCCTTGAAGATGGTCGCTAGGCCATCTTCCAGGGTTCCTAACTCTGTCCCCCGAAAGGAGGACAGCAACAAAGGAGCTTCGGCTCCTTCGCCCACGCCCTGAGGTGGAGCGAGTGGCTCGGAGACGGTGGTTCCTCGAAAAGAGGGCCCCCCGCCTCCGAAGCCGCAACGCCCGCCTAAGGTTTCGAGGCGGAGGGAAGAAAAGACTCGCATGGCAAGCCCAAGCTCCCCCAATAAGTCTTTGAAGGCGACAGCGCCTTCAGCGCTTTGTCCGGCCAACAGCGCCCGGGGTTCTGCCCCCGGGAAGCGTACGGCCATTCCCGTGAGGGTCTTCAGTTCGAGGAGTTCCCCCGCGTCTCCTCCGAGCTAGGCCTGGAGAGCATATTCCTTCAATGGAATTGCCGTGGACTCCGGGCCAACTGGAAGGAGCTGCGGAGGCTCATCTCGTCCCGTTCCCCGTTAGCTATCTTTTTGCAGGAGACCATGCTAGGCGCGTGCCCCCTGCCTGCCCTCCCGTGGTATAAGGGTCATGCGACCCCACCACCGCGGGATGGCCGGGCTGGGGGATGCGCGGTTTACACCTGGCATGATGTCTCTGTTCTTCCTTTCTCTTTAGATACCTCCTTTCAGGCAGTGGCTGTGCAGCTGCACCTGGATAGGAGGTATACTATCATTTCTGCGTACATTCCACCGTCAGCTGACTTCGACGCGGGGGCCTTTCGCCGCGTTGTGGCACGGTTGCCGAGGCCTTATCTCTTGCTTGGAGATCTGAACGGCAGGCATCCTCTCTGGGGAGATTACTCCATAAATCCCAGGGGACATGTCTTTGCCGATCTGATTGAAGAGCTTGAGATGGGTGTCCTAAACGTGGATGAGTTTACGCATCACTGTCCGAGAACCGCTTCATTTTCTTGCCTTGACCTATCTTTGTGCTCTTCGGATGCACAGCCTGATTTTGATTGGGGGGTGGTGGATGACCTCCATGGTAGTGATCACTTTCCTATTCAAATATTATTTTCAGGGCAACTGCCGCCTGAGAGACCACCTCGGTGGTGCTTGGCGCGGGCGAGGTGGCCTGAATTTCAGGAAATGACTGAATTCTCTATCTCAGTCGAGGAGTTTAGGTCGGTAGATAAGGCCGTTGAGTTCTTCTCCGGCAACCTCATCGCCGTGGGCCTGACTACTATTCCTAGGACGTCTGGCCGTTTTGCACGCCGACCACTCCCATGGTGGTCGGCCGAGTGTGAGACGGCCCTCAAACAGAAGCGTTATGCCTAAATGCGCTATAAGCACCGCCCGAACGATTTTACTGTCGCTGAATTTCGTCGGGCTAGGGCTAGGTTCATGTTTATTTCGAAGCACGCCCGCCGCTCTTTTTGGCGGGCATACGTGTCTTCACTTAACGAGAAGACCCCTTTAGCTGAGGTGTGGAAGCGAGTCAAAAGGATTCGGGGCAAGTTCTCGCAGGACCCCCCCTCCCGTTCTCCAGGAGAATGGGACCGCAATCTCGGACCCCGCGTCCGTGGCGGAATCCTTAGCGACCGCTTTTTCCGCATTCTCTAGCCGTGATGCTGCTCCGCCAGCATTCAATGCACGTCGTCATGTCGCGGAAGGCCGCCGGCTGGACTTTACCTCCAGAGGCGGAGAACCCTTCAACAACAAGTTTACTGTGAGTGAGTTGCGCTCCGCCCTCGCTTCGTGCACGTACACCACCCATGGTCCGGACGATGTCCCGTACGCCATGTTTCGACACCTGGGTGAGCGAGGCATGGCCTTTCTGTTAGATTTGTTCAACAGGATCTGGGTGGAAGGTCTTCTCCCAGACTCCTGGCGAATCGCTACTGTGCTCGCCTTTTGCAAACCGGGAAGAGATCACTCTACTCCGACCGGTTTCCACCCAATCTCTCTAACCTCTTGCGTGTGCAAGTTGATAGAGAAATTGGTAAATGTTAGATTAGCCTTTTTCCTGGACAGCGGAGGCCATCTGTCTTCCGCACAGTGCGGCTTCCGCAAGTTCCACTCGACGTCGGATGCTCTGTTCCGACTGGAAAATGCCGTCTGCGAGGCTTTCCTTCATAGACAGCACTACGCCACGGTCTTTTTCGATCTGGAGAAGGCCTATGATACCGCATGGCGATACGGTATCATGGAGACTCTCCACACGATGGGGGCGAGGGGACGCCTCCCAATGTTTATATCTGAATTTTTGCGAGATCATCGATTCCCCTTTCGGGTGGGGGGAGCTCTCTCCGGCCCAAAGGAGCAGAAAGAGGGTGTCCCGCAGGGGAGTGTCCTCAGTGTCACACTCTTTGCCCTGAGCATCAACGGCGTCATCTCGGTGCTGCCGGAAGATGTTTTCGCTACTCTCTACGTGGACGACCTTTCGATCTCTTTTGGCGCGTCCCAGATGCCAACTCTGGAGCGTCGACCCCAACAGGCATTGAACCGCGTCTCTCGCTATGCCGAAGCGCACAGGTTTCGGTTTTCTTTGGCCAAGACTAAGGTGGTGCACTTCTGCAGCCATCCATGGCTTCACCCCGACCCAGATTTGTTTTTTAATGGGGTGCGCCTGGATGTGGTGTAGTCGCACCGTTTCCTTGGTCTTGTATTCGACCGATGCCTCGCCTGGGAGGCTCATATTCGCAGCCTTAGGGTCTCTTGTACCCGCACCATGGACATTCTCCGTTCCGTGACGTTCAGCGCATGGGGCGCTGATAGGGCTACTGCCTTACTTTTTTATCGATCCTTTGTTCGTTCGAAGCTCGACTACGGATGCGAGTTTTATGCATCCGAAGCCGAGCGTTTATTGCGAAAGATGGATTCGATCCACCACACCGGCCTTCGCCTTGCAACCGGTGCCTTCCGCACTTCCCCCATTGAGAGCCTGTTGGTCGATGCTGGGGAGATGCCACTCGCTCTGCGCTACGTGCAGTGCATCACTCGCCTGTACGCGCCAGCCTGGCGCTTCTCTCAGTCGCCAACAGCTCTCACTGCATCCGCAGCTGATCTCGATGGTGCCTATGCCGCCGAGAGACGCCAGTCATACCCTAAGCCCTTTGGGTTTTGGCTATTTGTCGCCACGCCTCTGCTCCCAAAGCTTGTACTGCGCCGGGAGTATTGCGTTCGACCTTTTTGGAGCACACATCGTGTCACTTTGGAACCGTGCCAGTGTATACGGATGGCTCCAAGTCCCAAGAGGGGGTCGGCTTCCACGCCGTATCCCCTCTGTTTGAAGTCAGCGGGGCTCTACCAGGCGCTGCGTCTGTCTTCACGGCCGAGCTGGTGGCAATACACCACTCGGTACGGGAGATTACGCGACGTGCCCGGTTCGGAGACGGGATTGTGATCTATAGCGACTCACAAAGTGCCCTGAGTGCTCTCGGGGCATTGGGATCTCCGCATCCCCTGGTTCGCGATATCCGTGACGCCACAGTTTTGGCGAGCCGGGCAGATGTCGAGATTATCTTCTGCTGGGTTCCTGGACATGTAGGAATTGCGGGGAATGAGCGCGCCGATGAGGGCGCCAAAGAGTCCGCGAGGCCTCTGCGACCGGACCAGCGTTTCGCTCTTCCTCACACCGACTACATGGCAGGAATACGGGCAGCTCTTTGGACTGCTTGGCAAAGAAGATGGGAGACGGGAGACGGTCGAATTGGACACACTCATGTGACGCATCGCTATTTGATGGAGCGCTCGCCTGCGCCCTATTGCAACGACTGCGTCGTCCCCCAGACTGTTCGGCACATTCTTGTCGAATGTCCCAGTCTGGGTGATCTTCGCGCACGATACCTGTCCCAGTACCGGGATGGGCGGGTTCGCTACCGCCTGTCCCTTGTGCTCGGTTCAGATTCGTGCACATTGACTTGTGGACTTGTTGACTTCTTGGGGGGAGGCCGGCTTCCTCCCTATTATTTAAGCAAGGTTTGTTTGTTGTTGTTTTTTTTGTTGTTTTATTTGCATTTGTTTTTTTCTTTGTGTTTTTCCTTTAGTTGCACGCTCCTGCGCCGGGGGGACCTCTTCCCGACGCACCAGCTTGCTTCCTTTCCCCCTTTTTGGGGTGTTTTTTTCTCTAATTTTATTTTAAAGTAGCCTAGAACTAGGCCAGTTTTAATACGGCGACTAATGCCCGAGTAGGCAGTCGCCAGATGAGCTCTTAAAAAAAAAAAATGGCGAAAACACATAACTATACGTTGAAGAAATAATTCTGATACGCAATCTGCACGAGGAGGTTCTCTGGTGTAGACAAATCGTCCTGAGGGATGGCCTATTACATTCCATGGTTGCATAAATGTTGAGATGATCCGATGGGATGAAAGTTCTCAAGAATGAGCTCCTTTTAGACGACCCACGGTCAGTAAGCAACAGGAAGACAGGTATCTCCTTCTCATGTGCCTTCGAGATCCTAAGGAAATTGTAGTCAACCTGCAACATGAATGGACAAAAGGTCGGCCTGATTAGTGTATCCGCCAGAACAGACCGTAGCAGAATGCTTGTGAAAAGCCTGAAGTCATAAAAGTCCGCCCCAAACCACTGATCAACCTCCAGCAGAAGCGACGTTGACTAGCTTGGTCAAGTGCTCACCGCAACTGGACCATGCGTCAGTGAGGATGTGTCTTATGATCCGACGAGTCTAGGTCCCAATCTTTCCCCAAAATAGGCAACGTTGGACTCTAGGGTCTCCTTTTCCAACCCTGGGGTCGCCAAGCACTCACAAGTCTCACAACATCATCAAATATGAATTCCCTATTATGAGATGTTTTCAGTATATGGTATATTTCTATGTTGCCATAATTATAAAGCATATTACTGCTGACGATGCATCGAAAGGTTTTCTTGGGTATTATAATTTGAGTGCAAATACCCTGACCACCAATACTGTCTCAAGACTTTCATAAGCAACTTTGCTGCCTCCCTAAATCCACTCATGTATAGATTTCTAAATAGAAAATTTAAATAATGAGTTTATTGCTGGTGTCCCTGAGTGTCCTACTGGTTGGGTCCTCCCCCTTCTTTCTCTTGGTTTCTTTGCCCTGTTCCTTTCCTTGCCGTCGTCCTCTTTACTCCTCCTCTTCCTTCCCCTTTGTCCTGACTCCCTTCCTATCTTTCCATACCCCCTACTCTTTCTCCCCTATAGCCCTACTTCTTTTTCTTCTTCTTCTTCTTTTTCCCCTGTTTTTTTCCCTTGCTCCTTTTCCTCTTCTTTACTCTTCCTCCCCTTTTTTTATTCACTTCTCCTTTCCTCTTTTTGCTCATCGCCCTCCTCTCCTTGCATCCCATCCCCTTCACCCCCTTTCCTTAGCCAACTTCCCCCTTGTTTCCTTTGCCCTTTTCCTCTTCCCCCTCCTGGTGGGTGGTACCAAATTACATCTTTTGTTTGATTTATTATTAAGTCAGTAGAATTTTCTTCTCAGATTCTTCAGTGATGTCCAGAAAGCGGGTGAACAGAGAAGAATTTCTTGACATTAAGTTCACGTTTCTCCTCAGTCATGGCATCGAAAACCCTCAGTGTGTTATATGTGGCGAAGTGCTCAGCCATAAGTCGCTTACAGAAACCGAGCTCAAACGGCATCTACAGGGAAAACACCCAACCCTTGTAGGGAAGGACCGCCAGTATTTTAAGAGGAAAGAAGAATAAAAGGTTAGATGCCCCTGTGAGCAAAGGAGTGTATTCTGTTCGAGAAGCAACGATTGCATCGTATCTGATTGCAAAGGAAATTGCTAAGTGCAAACAGCCACCCACAACTGGGAAAAAGTTGGTGAAGCCAAGAGTCATTGATATGGTACGGACTGTTATCGGAGATGAGGCTGCGAAAAAAATTTAAGCTGTTCCGTTGTCAAACAACATAATTAGCCGACGGATTCAAGAAATGTCAGAAGACATCAAAGAACAGGTAGTGGATGCTATCAAAGAAAGTGGAAAATTTAGCTTGAAGTTCGATGAATCAACTTGCATCAGTGATGACGCACAGCTCTTGACGTGTGTGTGGTACCAAGGGAAGTATGACATGAAAGAGAATTTCATGTTTTGTAGATCCCTGGAGACAATGACAACAGGTGAGATCTTTTCAAGTTGGTTGACAGCTTCATCAAAGAACAAGGGGTAAGTTTAGAACAATGCTTCAGGGTCTGCGCGGATGGAGTACCTGCGATGTTGGGGGCACGTCAAGGCTTCACCGCTAGGGTAAAGCAAGTGAGTCCTACTGTGAGAGTGATCCATTGTTTGCTCCACCGGGAAAACCTTGCCTTCAGGAAATTATCACTTGGACTTAACTCTGTGATGGAAGAAGTGATTATAATAGTGAATTTTATTAAATCATCTGCTCTGCATTCAAAGAAATTCTGATGAAAATTTTCATAGTAAAGTGAATTAAATTTAATCATGTTCAATTTGTCTCTTTTTTTCCGCCTTACAGCACCTCTTACAATAAAAATACTTGTTCTTTGCTTTTACAGCCTACGACCTACAGTAGTAATATAGTAACATGCAACACATACATTATATAGTTATATACACAGCATAAAACCAGTGAGTGTTGCGTTTATCACTGGAGGAGCATGTTTAGGGTCACCTGCAAAAGAGGTTAGCAAGCAGTAGTCTAGAGAAAGCCAGAAAGGCAGTGGAATCGATAGTACAAAGTGCCAAAGGTTTAGTATGGTGGCTACCCTGTAATGGTATTTGGTTGCATGTCAATTCAGGGGTGGCTCGTCTCAAGGCTTTTGATGGCTCCATGAATTCGGAGAAGTACCAAACTGTCCAGAGAGATTACATGCTGCCCTCAGCCTTAAACCTCTTCAGAAATACCCAGAATGTGATTTTCTAGCAGGACAATGCCACAAGTCCACGTTTACCATTCAGTGGTTTTGGGGCAACAATATCACGGTGATAGACTGAGACTCTCAGTCTCTCGCTATGAATCTACTCGAAAACCTATGGCAAGAGCTTACAGGGGTCGTATGACGTTGTCAGCTAGCATCCAATCTACAACTAAAGGCAGTCATCACTGAGGAATTGGCCAGCATGATATTCTTCAGGTATCATCCCCTCATGGAGAGCATTCTTCGAAGAATAAATGCTCTCATCACTCTCAGAGGACTCACTATATGCTACTGAGCTTCCTGTATCAGTAAAGAGTCGCTCTAAATTTCATAGAGCGTAAACTAGAGCGGTATCAAAAGCAGTGGTTAGATGACCAGGATTTAACGTAATATTTCTCCCTGCAATGGATGAGCTGGACATTATACACTCAATTTATCTAACTAGTAAAATACGTGAACGAATGGCAAATAAGTGATAAGGAGACGCGGTTCTCCACTTCCTAGTTTTCTGCAGTGGATGACATGAAAGTGATTGATCTTCAAATTGCTTTACAATGTGGAAAAGGTGAAAACTTCAGAGGTTCATTTTGCAAACACGTTTTCTTTTCCTCTTTTGAGTAACGTATTTTAATTTCTAATGGTTCAAAAAGTTGCACTTTTCCTCTAATTTCTTTATAAGTTCACAAACTACTTTAAAAGGATAAAGAAACGATACCGCACTGCTATTTGTCCTTATGAATCACCTTTGCTCCAAGCACACGGTAGCTTGGGAAGGCTTATGATGCAGCAGTCTTTTCTCCAAACAGAATCCCGAGAGAATTTGTCAGAGAAATCAGTAATTGAGATTATTTTAAAAAAGAGTTTTGTTGCACTAAATATGAATCGTGTGGTTTTTTAACCGGTGACGAGTGAAATTTAATTGCAACTATTTTATATGAGGAAATATGAGCCATTCCGATTTCAATTAAATCGAGTAAGTTTTATATGACGTCTCATTCAATTCTTATTGAGTCCTGAGTTGCAGGAATTGCGTAATCATAAATTAACCTAGGTTAAATTAGAGTATTATTGGTTATGTTGGGTCAAGAACAATATAATTGCAGAAACCCAGACCCTCTCGTGTGACACATAAAAGAGAGAACGCAGGTGCAAAAGCATTAAATAAAATTCGTTTGTGTGGAGGAGAAAGTGTAAACTGTACGGCGTAGATCTATTCAAATGGTTAATAAATGTAATTAAAGCAATTTTCAGTAGTTCAATTATATACAGTTTGAAGAATCTCCAACAGAGGATCAACTACAAATGAGCCAATATGACATAACATTATAATTAGGCAATTTCCGCAACAATGGACCCGCTGAAAATGCGATTGAATAATTTCCTCAAAAAAGAAACCACCAAGAATCGATATACAAACCATCGGAATAGCCCACCATTACGATCGAACCATAATTACATGTTCGCGAGCTGAATGAGGTAACCCAGCGTTTCCCGGGTAAAAAATAAATCAAAAAATCCAAAGCATAATATACAGGTTAAAATTGTTATACAGGGTTTTTTTGCATGTCCTACATTTGAAATTTAATAAAATCAAGAATAATTTTGTGATCATAATGAAACATTCAAAATTTGTTAGGTATATTTGTAAGTTTTGGGACCTAAAATGGCTTATCGATTCATTTATTTTGGTAGAAAAAGTTATGCCAGTTTGAGTGAAGCCTTGATTTTTAACAAATTTTCGCTGAACTTTCAGATATTTATCGACTATTAAAACCAATTTTATTTTAACTAATTTTATTTGCTTAAAATTAACAAAAAAACTAAGGATGATGAACAGTTTGCATAATTAACATAACATAATTTATTTGAAGATTCTTTTTTTCAAATGCTGACCATTCTCCTCATAACATTCATTCACTCGTGACGAAGTTGCTCTCATCACTTTTATCAAAAGTTCTTCATTTATTTATTAATTTCTTCAATGATAATATTTTTTAGTTGTTGGGTACTTCTAGCACTCTTACGGTAAACACGATCTTTTAAATATCCCCATAAATTCACTGTTTCGAGAAATGATTTTTTCTCTGAAGTTTCGTCTTAACAACTGCACTGTTTCATTCGATTTTTGTGATGTGTAACCATCTTGCTGGATAAACAGTTGTCGTCAATTTCGAAGCCTTTGAAAGTTTGGTAAAAAATAATCTCCAAACATGTGTCAGTATCTTTCGCCATTCACAGTGACTGAATTTCCATTTTCATTCTTATAAAAATACGGCCCAATGATCTTCTGAGGTGTTATCGCATACCACACAGTTGTTTTTGCAGGATAGGGTTATTTCTGGTGTATAGCTTCTGGGTTGTGATCCGACCATATTTTGTTGTTCTGCTCATTATTGTATCCACTGAGATGGAATTGCGCTTCGTCAGACGTAATGACGGGCGGTACATCCACTTCCCCAAATTTTAGTCGAAATTCTTCTGCATACGATTTTCTTTTTGCGAAATCGTTGTCCTCTAATTTTTGCACAACCTAAATCTTTTATGACGTAAGTTTCAGTTTTTTCTTCATTACATTTTATGTTGCACTTTTTAACTATATCACCTGTTTTGATCTTCTTTTCAATGATTTCTGCAGCGACCGTTCGACGTTTTGACGCAACTCTTCAATTTTATGTTGTTTTACGCGTTTTCTGCCAACACACCTTTGTTGTCCATCTTCTACACTCCCTGTGTCTCGAAGATTTTTAATTAGTCCTCATAGCACTCGTTCTGATGGTACGTCTTGTGCTCCTTCACGTCTCAACCGTCGTTGTGTGGAAACCACTGAACCGTTGCATCTGAAGAAGGTTTCAACATGTTATTTTGGTCCGATCATTTCCAGGTGTTTCCATGGTTTGAATTTGAAACGTTTCTTAATAATGATTTTGGATAGAAACATTTTCTCCTTTTATAGTCTACGAATGACTATGATGATAGTAAATTTGCTACTTCACAATTTTCGGGAAAACTTTTAGGTTTTCTTTCCGTTTCTAGCAAAAAATGACCGATTTACTAAAACTAACATCACTCCTACACTAATAAATAAATCAATTAGCCATTTTAGGACAAGGAATTTATAAATATTACAAACAACTTCTGAAAGTTTGATTGTGATCACAAAATTAATTTTGATTTTATTAAACTTCAAAGTAGGAAATGTAAAAAAAACACCCTTTATAGCAAACTATTCTTCAACCAATGCCACATCAGGACACTTCTTGGTACACATTATTCTTCGCCTTTCCTTGTGATTTATGGACAAACAGGTTGCTTTGGCTTCCCACACGTGAACAACAATGTAAGGCAAAACGAACCTGTCTCGTGCCCGGCTATACCAAGGTCACGTTCCCCAGTCTAACTAACAGATTAGGGATTTATAGATATACTAACACAGATATACCCGGCCTTGACCTTTAAAAGAAATTACAAGTAAGATAGATATTTAAATTCTTAATTTTTCACAAATTATTGTTTAACCAATGTCACATCACAACACTTCTCTGTCGAGAATATTCTTCGCCTTTACCAAAGGGTCTACTTCACCTAAGACAAAAGTGACCAAGTTCCAAGGGAAACAAAGGACACCACCCTAACTGCCTAATTAAAACTCTGTCAGCAAGATCCTCCTTTTGCATGCCCATTGCATGCCCATTGTATGCCCGAGTGCCCTTATACGACATGTAGAAGAACAAAAAGGAATTGGCCAATTTTAAGGGCTCGAAAAAATTAATCAAAAGTCTCGTAAAAAAAGGTGCTCCTTTTTATCATTTTTTCCTTTAAGGGCCGATCTGGCCAACCTCCGGCCAGATTAGAGATTTATTTATATTCATTCTTTTCTTTAGGGGCCGAGCTGGCCAACCTCCGGCCAGATTAGAGATTTATTTATATTCATTCTTTTCTTTAGGGGCCGAGCTGGCCAACCTCCGGCCAGATAAGAGATTTATTTATGTGCATATTTTTTAAGGGCCGATCTGGCCAATCTCCGGCCAGATTAGAGATATATTTATATTCATTTTTTCTTTAAGGGCCGATTTGGCCAATTCTCGGCCAGATTAGAGATTTTTTTACATGGAAAATAATAGATTTTTAGGATTTTGAAGTCCATATTTGAAGGGTGTTCTTAATTACCCCATTTCTTACTTCTCGAGGTTTAACCAAGTGCCACTTCAATTAAAACAGAGCTTTCGTATTCAAGGTCATACTTTATTGTTGCTGAGAAATTAGAATAGTCTCCTTTGCTCCCACCCTTTGAGGATGATTTCGGGATCCCTGTTCCTCTCGATTCTTTGTTGTGTCCTTAAATTAATTTGTTTATCGATTTTCCTTTATTCCTTCATCCCAATGAAATCGCGCATCGACCCTTGCCGTCAAGGATGCCGCAAGGATTTGTTATTTCATGGCGGGGAATTTATAACTTTTTCTTTTCGGTCAGTAGTTAATTGGCCTCGGGTCTTTAGACCAACGCTGTTAATTAACAGCCCCCCCCCCCTCCCCACCTCAGGGATTGCTGGATGGTTCCATAGGAGCAGAATAGCACTCAATTGGAGTTCGGAGCGGTCGCTGCGGGCTCGCTTTTTAAATGAGACGAACTTTGCGCCATCATAAATTATAATTTATGATGGCGCAAAGTTCGTTTTGCCAATGAATAATTATTCATTTGGAAAACGGCAAAATTGGCGACAATTTCCCCCGAGGATGGAAGATATTATTTAGTAGTCATTCCTCCTATTTAAAATGCATCAATGGTCTTCATTTGTCCCGGCGCTCATTTTTCGAAGGCTTCTTTGGCCAATTTGTGTACCTTTCACTCCCACGTAGCAAGAAAGTTCTTTCCTGTGAATAAACGCAGATATTTTGGTAATTATGAGGTTCTATGAAAACAGAAATTTGTATATATATATATATGAAATTAACCCAAGGGAAAATGAAAAGATGATGCGAGTGAACTTGCAAATATAGTTCGAAAGTGCTTGGATTCATCTTTTCATTTTCCTGTAGGTTAATTTTCATATTTGCTCTCGTACCTCACGTACCACTTTGTGAGTTTTTTCAATATATATATATATATATATATATATATATATATATATATATATATATATATATATATATATGTGTGTGTGTGTGTATGCGTGTATGTGGTTGGCGTGTGCAAACTAGCACGCATCTACCCCCAAGCTTAAAGCTTGATAACGGAATGTATGAGAAGAAGTAATACACAGAAAGAGGAGAGAAGAGATTCTACTGGAGGGACCTCGGGAAAAGCAAAGAGAAAAGGACACATTGCCCGGCAAGGACTCGAACCTGAGACCTCTGGATATCTAGACCAGTGCTCTACGGATTGAGCTAATGGTTAATATAAAGCAAGCACCCTGGGGACTCCCTTGTCACCTTCAGGGGAGAACAAGGTTCATTCACCCGTTTCTAGCGGATTCGTTAAAAATGGGTGACTGAAACTTGATCTTCCTTGGTGAGCGTGTTCAAAGTGACTAGACACGATTAATCTAACCTAACCTTACTTAACATTGTTTTCGCACCGCCAAATGTTATTTTCTACTCTTAGTCTTCGTATCTAAAACACAAATGAAGAGTGATTGTCTCGTTTCAACGCCTCTAGAATTAACATTGGCCCCTCCCACTTCCTCCATTCCATCTTAAGCACAAGATTGGTCATCAGTTTTCCCACTCCAAATTCCCCTCCAGAGCGACGGGGTGGTGAATGTTGTAGCACCTCCTCCGCTCGGGATTCACCCTTGGCCAGAAGGACCCCAAACAAGCTGCTTTCCCACAAACCGCCGTCGTCCACACACTTCATGCACAATATTCTCTACTTCCTCCTCAGTCGTTCATTTCCCTGTTTCAAACATTCATTCACACAATCAAACTATCTCCTTTTACGCCATCTTCCACCCCTTCTCCCACCCTCACACTCACTCTCTTGTATATTCTCTTCACAAGTCTATTTTCGTCCATTCTTCTTCCATGTTTTTACCATCTCGGAATCTTTTAAGTCAAGACATTTTTCACACCGATCGCCGCCAGACAATTTCCTACTATTTAAAACCTTTTCGTATCAATCTGATAAAGGGTAACACCACAGCCTCTGATCTCAATTACATTTTCATCCCAATTACCACTACATTATTCTTTTCTAGATTCACTCTTAGATTCTTCTTCTCACACACCCAGTCTAAAGTTACAATCGACATTTTCAAATCTATCTTACTCTCAGCCACAACTTCAGCATTGAGAGAACCCATCCTTCATCAATCCTCTACTTTTTTTCCCCCATTCTCAAACATACTTCTCTCAGAACTCCATCCCTAAAGATATTAAACAACCATGGCGATATAACACAATCCTTATTTTACCCACTCACCCTAACATCCACGCTTGTCAACACACTCAATCCTTTAGTCCAACACACACCTCAACATATCAATAAATCAATCTAAAATTTTGAATTATATATAACCAGCGAAGAATGCGCACGTCAACATCAACTGAAGAATGCGTACTTCAATTTTACCCAACAGAAAAATGCACTGCTATCAATTCCTTGAACACTAATATTTTTTTTCTATTTTTCTCCTTCAAAATTATTCTTGTAAATCTCATTTTAAGTGTGTTTATAGACGACAACATAATTAATGTATGCGCTTTTATATCACTTGTAATTAAGTGAAGTATAGTTATGTTGCAACCCTATAATAGCGACACCTGGCAACTACTTCCCGCCGTTCGAGGCCTACATAATCTGGTCGCACATAAGAGGAGAATCAATTTTCATACATAAAACGCCATCGCTGACACCCTCGCTGCGGTTGAGTGCCAGCCTACACTCAACCTCCAAGAAGCTGTCCGCCTACGCCAGCTGCGAGCCACCTGACTTAAGGCAAACATGAAGAATTCTAACAAAATCTTGTTAACAATAAATGATATTAATCATGAGCGTATTTGTATAACCAATCGCTCCATTGCCTTGAACTACGTGAGGCTTGCAATTATCGCCATTATAGGGTTGTTAGCGGTCGCATGCTGCACCAGTTACAAAGAGTAATCAAATACGAAAGAGGCTGAAGTCATGAGTTAATATACCATATAAGTAACTACAAACTACCTTAATTCACGAAACTGAAAGTTCTGTAAGGTGCAAATCAAGTTTGGACATTCAAATAAATCTTAAACTTAGTTCCCCAATGTTAGGCGATATGGTAATCAAGCCTCATAACAACAGAACCTTTTCAAGGTGTGGTATGAATACTTCAAATATATTGCTAGAGGAGGTTGGCCTCCTCCATTGAGTCTCTTTAGCGTTGGCCGCATGCTTCTGCACTGGGGAAAGGCGCTCCCAGCCATCAGAAGCAGGATGCTTTCTTGTTTTTTTCATCTTCATTTTTTTGCGTTTGTTTTATTGTTTTTTTTAATGTAGCCTAGCATTAGGCTATAAGATAATTACGGTGACTTATACCTTGATGAGGTCGCCAGATAGACGCAAAAAAAAGAATAAAAGGAACACTATACTGAAACCAGAGCGTAATTTAGATACAGTTCAAATTCGTGAGTCGACCTAAAATTGATGTATTTTGTCCACACCATTTGGTAAACAAAACAATCTGGCAAACATCTTCAAATTTCTTGTTCACCAGGACACATCAGATCTTTATAGCAATTTATTCCTCTATGTCTTGATTGCCTCCAAACTTGACTCATGGAGAAAGATTCCGTGAAGATGTGAACAAAAATATATTATTCGGATCACCTTCCAAGGAATTTGTCAGTTCATTTCACATTCAAGATTCAAGGGACTGTTTGAAAAATATTTTCGTCCCTCTAAAGCAGAGGTGGGAAAACTCTCACCCGTGAGCCCAATTTTCATCACCCCCCGAGTGATATATTTGTATGCACAAATATTCAATACTGAAATTTGAATAATATTACTATGTCCAATTACACTGGTGGCAGTCACTAAATACGTTGTATTAATTTATATATTAATACCTGAGTCTATCGCACCATGTAATCAATTTTAACAACATTTACAAAGATACTATCAAATTTTATTTATTGCCCGCCGACTTCTTTCATTATAAATTTTAGCCCACGGCTCAAAATTTTACCCCACCCCTGCTCTTAATGAATCCATATTTTATCTTGAAATTTTGTAATATTAACCTGTAATTAATTTAAACCATACGAAGTATACAAAAAAGCTCTAACCTCAAAAAGAATTTTCGACACTGAATATTGAAAAATCGTATGAATCAATTTAAATTAATCAAAACGCTAGTCTTTCGTTGCACCGTTATTTCATTCTTTTCCACTTTTCTCACATATCAGCAGTTATAGTAAAATGTGAGAAGTCTTCCTCAATTAAATATTGACTCTAATTGATGTGTAAGATTTCATCGCATCAGTGTTATTCGGAGAAGTTCCGAAGATCTGAGTATTTTTGCCGCCGCTTCATCAAACGTGAAAAAGTACGTTCATATTAACATCCTATCACGTTGAAATTGAATAGTTTCTCTATTTTAGTTTTTTGAGTAACTACATATAATAGACATTACAATAACATATAAGATAAAATGAAGTAGTAAATTCATGAAATAAGTATAAGGTATCGTGTAGGACTCTCTCTAGACCGGCGAAGTGTAGCAACTTGGCATCGACTACACAAGTGGACGGAAAACCTCAGGACTGAAGTTGACCCATACCGCCCCAATAGCTGCCTGCAGTCCCCTAATATTTGTAGGTGCTGGACCTTGGGTCCTATAAATGATCAATTGTGTTCATGTCTGGTGAATGTGGTGTCCACACCATTAGTGGTAACTCTCAAGTAAGCTCTTCGAACCAATTCTGGGCAACCTGGGTCCGATGACACGGTACATTCATTATCCTGCGGGAATATCCCTTCTTTGTTGGAGTACCTAAAGTCCCTAAATGGACCTAAATGGTCACCGGTCAATGGCATGTTTAGGCTAGCCAGCGGAATCAACAGATGGCACCTAACCACATCCCACACCAGTATGGAACATCTCTAGCTTTCACGGTGCTTTGGTGGCAACTGGGTTCCTTTGCCTCATGGGATCAGCGCCACACCTGAGCCCCCGTATCAGTCTGAAACAATTGGAGCTGTGACTCATCAGACTAGATCAAATGGTCCCTGTTCTCCAGGGTCAAGCTACCTAAGTCACGAGCACAGGGGAGGAGCTGTGTCGGGTGATCTTATCAGGGAAATTCTGATGGATCTTCTGCTCCCATACCCATTGGAATAGAAACAACGCTGGGCTGGCGTGATGGGCGTACGTCTGGAACCTCCCTGCATTTCGTGCGGATACATTTTGATCAAGCGTTATTGTCTGCTGCCATGAACAGTTTTATCTAGAAGTCAGTGGTTACGACCATAAGCACATGTAACTTGCCACTGCGCAGTCCACCCTGGGCGGTAATGCCTCCCATTGGGTTACCTCGGTACACTCGTGACACCTTAGATTGAGCGATGTTAACCGTCCACATCGTCCAGAAATGGTATGCGTCATCCTTCTGGCTATCACTAGAATCTCCCATTCGAGCTAACTCCGATAATTATTGAGGTCGCCTTGCCATGACCAGCCTAGCCGGTGTTCACATTGCCCCACGAGAGGTCACAGATTACAAATGAAACAGGTCCAGAAATTACATGACGTAATACTGCTGACCCATGACTTTGGATATTTCAGTGTATTTAATTATAATAGTATTATTAATAATAATCGGCTTTAACAGTTGCACTCCTGTAAAAAATTTAAATACACAACAAAATTAATATTATTATAGCATCCTTTTCATATCATCCTATTATAATAACGCTGGATAAAATGAATGGATATGTTGATTTATGAGTAATCAAAATGGCTTTAAGCTCTAATATCTCCGAAATTGAATTCAAATCTAAGAAATTTTATATTTAGCTCTGTCATTAAGACACGATACAAGTCAATTATTGCGAAAATTATGAAAATGTTAACATTTATGTATTTAATTTCCATGATTTTCATTCTGGGATTTCTGTCCTATTTGCCTATTAAATCGGAGACCTCGATGCGAAAGGAAATTAGCCTTATTATTTTGAAAGGTTGAGAGTGATCCGGGTATAATCCAGGTCCCTCCTTGTTGAGAGAATGTTCAAAGTTTGGAGATATTTGGTGAACAGTTGTGATGAAGTGAGGGTTCGATCCCAAGGAGAATGGATAAGGTAAGGGTGAACAGACAACAAGGGAAATCGAGGAAGATGGTAAAAGGAATAATACAAAATTGGCAAGCTATTTAATCGCTATTTAGTGCCCTTTTCAAAACCTTGACACGAAGACGCACTAATATGGGCTCCGGATTAGAAATGTTTGAAAATTATTAAAAAAACCCCATCAAATTCCTAAAATCCCACGAAACAATGGTTAATCACAGAGGGATCAAACACTTCCCCGTGAGTTTAGCAGTGGTGTTGTTTACCGATTCACTTGTCTGCGGTGTCTTTGCGAAACATATATAGGCAGCACTATCCGTTCACTCCGGACAAGATTTTGCTTTCACATGGAAATTAGTCACCGCATAGGTAAAACGTTGATAACCAACAATCCTAATCTAAATTAGACAAAATAAGATCGTCAAATGCTAAAAAAGTCGAGCTATTTGGTAAAAACGATAAACTGTACGTTCGGCCCAGATCTGACAAAGCGCTCTTAGAAAAGAACTCGTTCCAACCTCTCAAACATGGAGGCTTGATTATATTGTGGGAATGATAGCTGATGCTGGTCCCGGTGCATTAAAAGTGATATATGGGATCGTAAAAACTGAAAACTAGCAGCGTATACTTTGTTAAAAAAATGGAGCAATCTGCAATAAGACTGGGACTTGGAAGGTATTTCACCTTTCAAAAAGACAACGATCATAAAGCTACCAGGAATGTATACCAAAAAATGCCTTGCACAACACTGCATTACTGTACCCAAATGGCCTTTTTAAAGCAATAATTTGAATTCCATCAAGCATCTCTTGTATGCACAAGAGAGACCCTCGCAACCTTGTGGAATTGGGAAAGTTTTTGAAGAAGTGACCTAAAATCACTCTGAAAGGTGTACAAATCTTGTACATTCTTAGAAGAAAAGCCTAACGACTGTCATTGAGGCCTTAAGGGGTCATACTAGAGGTTAATTAAAATTTGCCATTATTTATGCTTTACATATTTGAATGTTTGGCGTTTTTATATTGTAGAAGGAAAATTTTTTTTGTTGCTTGATATATTTAAATCATTTATAACATGAGATTATATTAAATAAATGCTGTTTACGCAATGGAGAAGGAAGCCTATCTAATAATACCTATATATATTTTGGGGAAGGAGGCCATTTTTTTATGCAGAAATTCATTGAAGTCGACAGCAACGGCTGCATTGTTTACTTTTGGCTGCAGCTTTCTTATAGCTTTAACTATAGTCTCAACAGATGGCTCTAGGCGGGGAAAATTGCTCAGAAGAGGCATATCTTTATTTGCCTAGACGTCTTTCGACTTAACAGTCGGTCATCTTCGGGGCAGAATGGTGATGATGATGATGAGGGTGTACTCAATTTTTAAGATGGTTGTATAGTGGTAGATAATAGTGGGTGAAAATTAAAAGAGGGAGGGATATTTTGCCTTAGTAGGGAGAGCATCACTTTACGTTTATTTTTTATTTTCCTTTTTGTGTTTGTCTTTGATATGTTGTGTTTTCCCAAGTTTGTGTTTCTTTATTTTCTCTTAGCGTGTTCTTCTTATTGTTTGTGTTTAAATTTCGATGTACTTATTTTTAGCCAAATCTTTTAGCTTTAAAGCCTTTATTAGCTTTTGGCTCAGCAATTTACCTCGTGTTGGTTGTTGTTTTAGTGTCCTGTTACTTATTTTCTTGTTTGTTTCGAGTCTTACTGCGTTAGAATTTAGTGTTTCTGTTATGTGTATATTGGTGCTATGTTCTCAAATGAGCATAGCTTAGTGCTCGGAAAGTGGCTACGACGGGAGAGTGTCTCCCGTAGCCTTGCAGGTATGCTTAGTCTGCCACCTATTTCCTGTACTTCCGGAATGACAACATTGGTCAGGGTGAACCAAACCTTTCTTCCCAGTTTGTGGGTGAAGATATTGATACGGTCTAGTCTCTTCCACCTATGAACATCCCTTTGCCGACGGTAGTCACGCCTTCTGAATTTGTTGATTATTAGGGATGCGGAGTTCTGGACACGTTGGAGTGTAAGGAAAAGGGACGCCAAGAAGAATACCCCCTTCATTTGTTTCATGAATTACTTCCATCTCTCTGTCTCCAAAGTATAACTCCAGGTGGAGTAATCTCTGAGTCCAAATAGAACAAAAAGAAGAAAGAATTTGAATATCCGTCAGCCGCTTCACAGGTGCAGTTAATTAAGTTGGGCGTGTTAAAAGCTTTTACCTTGCCCAGGAAGCGCTAATCACCGTAGTCAGGAAACTGCTAGCCGAAAGTTTCCCGCTTATATCGTAAAAGCCATTTAGACTTGGGTCAGGCGACAAAGGCTAATCCTTCTGGCCGCCAAAAGTGGTCAGCCAGTAATTTGAGTCTGCCAACGAGGAGAAACCCCCAAAATGGCCGTCATACAAATACCCTGTGTTTTCGAATATCGGTATATTGAGTTTGAGGATTCGTCGCCTTCGGTTCAGATCGTATGTCTGTTTCCCTAAGGCCCTGGTATTCACTTATACCATCGAGGTTGGATCTCACCAGGCAGATCCATCTCTTTTATGAAGGCTTACTTTGTTCAGAGCAAGCATCGAATCGTTTTGTCCACGAAGGATTGACTGGGATTCCTCTCGTCTCATCTGAAACCCCCATCAAGGATCTCCAGTTTCCTGTGTGAGACTTGGTGCCGAGCCGCGTCAGAGTCTCGAGTTTTGGAGGTTGCACTTCTCTGGAGCAGAGGTGCCATCGTCCCTCTTCAAGTAGGATCGTAAACTCGTCTTCTGCTCCCACTCCCTTCGTACTCGTCACCGTCAGGATATTCGGCCGAGAATTACGTCCATTGTCCATTTCCAATTCCCAGCGCCGACTCGCTAAGGGATTCCCTTTCATCGAGGTGACCCCATTACGGTAAAACGACCCTTTATTGTATCTCCCGTTAATTGACCCACTTTTCGATATATAAATATTCCTTCTGTATAACTGATTTATAGTATCCCGTTTAAAATCTCATTAAAGAGTAATTAAAGTTACCCGATTGCCAATTAATCTAAATTTTGTCAGAATTGTCCTTATTACATTCTTAATATTTCCCGTATGTATATACATGTTAACTAGTAACTTATTAAAATTATATTTTGATTTTCTATCTTTAAATATACTCTTGAACTGTAACTTGGTAAACTCATTAAAAGCTATCGGCATCTATAGTAAATCGCACTCTTATATCTCGTAATCAACGGATTACTCTTATGAAGTGAACGTACTTGTACGTAGCGAAGGACGCGTACGTATATTAGAGGATATATGTATATATAACTATATATATACATATTTTAGTGGCTTTTATCTCTTTCCTCCCAACTAATAGATACATATAAGTATATATAGACGTATTGTCTAGGGAGCTCACATATTCCTTGACATGGAGTTTTCTCATTGAAGTCTTGATGGCTGCTTGAGTTACTATTGCGGGGTAGAAAAGATTAGCCCGGACGTACATCAGGTATACTTTCCTAATGTTGGCCGAGCTAAGATCTCCAAACCTGAATAGCTTGGAGATTTCTCTCCTTGCCAGATTTCACCTCTCCGTGTAGTGTCTCGAATATCCGTGGTTGGAGGTCTTTATGCCCAGGACAGTGCCTTTGTCGGGGTAGCCCAATCTCCACCCTTCAATAGTGATGGGCAACGTTGACCTGCTGCTCAGTGGGGCGATTTTAAACTTATCCCTGCTGTGTACTAATTTTCCATCGTATATCTTATCGGTTGACGTTATGATTTCCGCTATTGTGCGCGTTTTCTGTGCCCTTTCTTGCCTCTCTGGGTAGAGAACGATCTGATTGATGTAATCAGCTAATTGCAGATACATCGTATCCCTGTGCACCGGAGTTGGGAGTTCGATGGTAAAGATCAAGCATAGCAATGGACTCAGGTAGCTTCCCTGAGGGCTGCTAGCCTCGAGTTCGAACTCGGGTCCCATGTATCCTTGAATTATGAAGCATGCTCTTCTCTCCATGAAAAGTCACACAAGATCCTTTCTAAGATTGAGTACAGCTGAAGGTTCAGGATCTTGTAGTGAAGTCCTTCTAGCCAGACTTAATCGAATGCCTTTTGCACGCCCCTCATCACAATGTTTACATAGCACCCATTCACTTGGCAATAAGCTATTTTCTCTGTTAGGGGCGCCAGGGCTGTTTCGGTGCCCCTTTTTGAACAGAACCTGTGTTGTTGGGGGGTATGTACTCCTATCTCGCTCAGTTGAGCTTGTAGCCTATTAGCTATAATCTTTTCGAATATCTTGTCATTCATCTCCAGAAGGGAGATCGGGCGATAAGTAGCGACCTCGTCTGGGGGCTTGTTTCCTTTCGGTATGAAGATAATTTTTGCAGTCTTTTATCCGTCAGGAAAGTAACCTGTATTCAGGGTGGCATTTATGGTATTTACCAGTCCCTGAATACTTTGCCTCGGGCCATTCACGAGGTTATTTTTCGTGAGCCCAAACCAGCCTGGTGCCTTTTGTTTGAAGGACCGAATGGTGTTCATTGTCTCTTCAAAAGTGATTGAGCACCCGCAGTTAACCGCCTCCCTTTCCTGAGATACTTGTTGGTTGTGGTGGGTTCTATGTATCGCTGTGCTGAGGTCATCGAGGAGTTGGTCTTCCAAGTCCTGTTCGAAGTCGTCGTTCTCCTCAGGGGTTATAGCGAAAATCTTTTGCCAGTGTGTCTTGAATCTTATTTCGAGATTCTGAATCCTCAATGATATTTTCTCCATCTTTTATTTGTGTTCTGGTTTTGGTGGGCAATCTCCTAAGTCTCCGGATGCTATTCCAAAAACTTACTTGATTGCCTTTCCTGTCCAGCCTACCAATGATGTTATTCCAGATTTCTTTCTGTTTCTCTGTGATTGTGTGTTTTAACTCCTCGCTTAGTGGTCGCTTATGGCTGTCCTTTCCCGATTTGGGCCTGCCCTGCCGATTTCCTCATAGATTTCCCTATGTTTGCGGGCGTTTTTCCTCATTTTGTTCGTCTACATAGGTTGTGGGACCATTTTATAGGAGATTCTGGGGACGCACCTCTCGTCAGCTTGAATGATGAAATTAGTGATGGTGTTTATCTCCCCATCTATCTCTTCGAGATTGGCGTCTCCCAGGACAGTTGGTTGGTATTCACTAAGTATATTTCTATATAGCTCCCAGTTAGCTTTCTCATAGCTTTCTTTAAGTGGGACGGGCTTGAGTATTCAAGCAAGCGAGATTGTGGTGATTATCGGGATGTGGTCGCTAAGTACCATAGGTCCGGGCTCATTGCTGATATTAAAGGGGAGGTTTCCGCTCGCTAACACTATGTCGCGTTTAGTTGCCCAACGATGCGTTAGGAAGAGTCTGTCTTTTCGAGAAGTAGTTCCAGATTTCTTTCCCTTTAGTCAGTGCGACCGTAGCCAGACGCTCTGCATCTGACGTTTAGGTTCCCACCCAGCAATGCCATTTTCCTGCCCCCGAAAATGTTATAGAAGTTGGGAATCAACAGGTAGTTTCATCCGGGCGGCTGATAGGCAGTTCCCATAGTTAGGCTTCCCACCAGGGTTGTGATTTCGACAGCCACGAATGATTCTTATAAGTCTGGTAGGATCTTGTATGTGATTTTTTTTGGATTGCGATGGCTGCGCTGTCGTATCAATCCTGTGTATGCTTTTTTTGTGATCACAGGTAGTTTGGTATTTTTATTGCGTTAGTTTCTGTGTTTACCCTGTGTTCAGAAATGAGGATCAGGTTGGGGTCCATTGTAAGGAGTATGTTTCTATATGGAATACATTTCCCTTCCCATCCGTTTACGTTTAGTGAGAGTATTTTTATGTGCTGTTTGTGTTCTCCATGTTTTATTTATTTGGTGCATCTCTTTTTCACATTTTTTTATTTTTTCGTACTCTGCTTCACTTATGGTGAGGCAGGAGTCCTTATACAGTTTTATTTTTCGCGTCTCGTCCATTATAGCTTCTTGTGCCAGCGCATTGTAAGTCCATTTTAGTTGTCCTGTCTTTACTCCTGCAACAATCTCCCTAATGCTGGGGTTGCATGGGAATGGGGTCAGATTAGTTCTGTAGAACTGGATTCTGGGTTCTTTTCCATCATATTTCATGGTTAGATGTGGAGCCTTTTCCTTGCTATTACTCCTCGATCTCTTGTCTTCTTTTTTGTGGGGGGGGGGGAATTCATTAACTTCAGAGGAGGATGCGGAGCTTGACAGGTTACCCTCAGCTTGCTTTATTCTCCTGGCAGATTTTTTCTCGTTTATCTCCCGGTTTCTTCTGCCCTCTATTCTAGGGTCTCTATTTGTGGACTTTAGAGGGGCTTCTGATATTTCCTGGGATTCGTTCTCTTCCGCTCTTTCTTCATCTGCTGGGAAGGGCGTCGCGGGGGCTTCTTCCTCGGGCTGGTATTGTAGTTACAGGACGTCCCGCGATGGAGGGTTGTCCGGGAACCACATTTCCTCAAGACCATTCTTCTTGACCATGGTTTTAAGCTCAGTATCGAAGCAGCACAGGGTGGTAAGGTTCCTCACGTGAGCGTCTAGAATGTACGTGAGGATTTTTGAGGAACTCTCATTACCAACCTTCAGGTATGTTTTTGAAGCAGCACAGTCGATCGTCCTTGCAAAGGTGGCTTTTGCAGCTTGGGCGTGGGAAATATTAGCCCCCCTAATTCCATCCGCCTTTTTATCTTTTGCCTTCCTTTATAATATCTCTTTTTTTTCCTGGGCACGACATCGACATTGCCCCGTGCTTTTGCCCACAGTTTGGGCATTTTTGTTCGGTTGCCGGGCATTCCCGCCAGCCATGCCCTTTTTCACTGCATCTAGAGCAGGTCAGTTCCTGATCCCTGCACTTTTTCATAGTGTGGTGCTCAAGTTTGAAGCCCCTGAATTAGCAGAAATATCTTTGAATCGTTCCTAATCGCCAGCACAAAGGATAGAAATGTAAATATTAGCCCCGGTTTGTTTTCTTTAGATCTAGTCCTATCTTTCTTCCTCAAATCAAACTTATCAGAGGTCATAAGAAATCTGACCATTTGATTTTATAGGGAAAACATTGCTTTGTATAAATACGGTGTCTCTCTATTTCCTAAACCATTGTGAGTTTGAAAATGTTATTAAGATAATGAAAGTGCTAGCTCCAATCAATCTTTCTTTTTCCCTACGTGGTACAACCAAATATCTACACTTGTTCACGTGTTACCTCTCGTGATCTTTACCAATATATATATATATATATATATATATATATATATATATATATATATATATATATATATATATATATATATATATATATATATATATATATTCTCTATCTCTCTATTTCTCAAGCACAGACGGACACACGGAGAGACATAAACATACACACGGACCATTATAATAAGATCTTTAGACATTCGCAGTGCGCTGCATAAAATGGTTACCCGCTATGTAAACTAATCCGAATTTAATGTCATTTTTTCAACGTTTCCTTCCATTTCTATCAAAAAAGAATGTTATATACGTATTTAGCATACGAAATAGTATTACTTGTCGAAACTTGGTTAAAAAAATATGCCTACCGAGAAATGGAAGGGATCCCTAAGTTAATACAAGAGTCAGTCACACAAAACGATTAAATTTATTAATCTTTATTGAGCAAGTGCTCCTTTCATAGGAAATATCTTAGTCGAGGCAACTATAAACACAAGCTTAGCGCTGAAGGGACCTGGTGCTAAATGACTTAGCGCTGAAGCGACCTGGTGCTAAATGACTTAGCGCTGAAGCGACCTAGTGCTAAATGACTTAGCGCTGAAGCTACCTGGTGCTAAATGACTTAGCGCTGAAGCAACTTGGTGCTAAATGACTTAGCGCTGAAGCGACCTGGTGCTAAATGACTTAGCGCTGAAATTGTTTCTATAAAACATTCCACGCGTCAATTTTGGCCCCCTCGAGTGTTCAAACTGACCAAGCAACTTTTCTAGTCCATTTTGGTAAATAATGGTTTGTAAAATCTCGCAAATATTCTAGTAATTATAAGGACCATGGCAAAGTAAATTCGGTTGATTAATTTAAAGCTATGCGTACGCTGTGATCACTATGGTTACTGAAATTTGGTTGATATATTTAAGACTGCGTATGCTATGCGGTTTCTATGGCTACGAAAATTCGGTTGATATATTTAATGCTAAGATTAATTTTGTGAACGAAGCGAACAAGCGCCGCACGCCTAGCAGGGCGGATTCTTGCTAGTATTAGCAATAATAGGAGTATAACATTGTATTATAATATACTAATGAATTAATTTATATTACATTAATTACTTTACGGACATTATTTGTTTATATATTTTAATTATATCCAAATACGTAAATTAACCATTCTGGACGATTCATTATTGTTTCTGGAAATACGAGTAAATCATGGACGTTAATTATAGTTTACAGTGAATTTGTGTTAATATTAAGTATTTAAGTAAATGATAAAGTGAAACATTATCAAAAGTTTGCTCTCATTCCCGAGAAGAAATTAATTAGGAATAAAAAAGAGTAAATGCAAATAAAAGAAGTCGATAAGTTGGTAAGCGGGGCCTAGCATGAAAAAGATGGGCGACACAAAATTCTCTAAGAAAAAACATGCGCCAAAAGAGAGGAAAGTACGATTTATCTAAGAACAAATATAATATTAATTTACTCCTGGTCACAAGAATATAAAACTATGTATATTAGCGAGAAAGAGCTTGAGATATCCCACATTACAGCAATTAATCCCTGCTGTTAAAGTGAAGTGTGAGAGGGCAAGAATGCTTCCAGAACAATGAGTATTCGATGGAGTGTAGAGAGAGACCAAAGAGGTATTCCTGTAGTCCGTCACATAGAAGAGGTAAAAAATAACGCTGTTGTCTCGCATTAAAGCAGATATCCGTCCAGGGCCTACTATCATTAGTGACAAGTTGAAAGCCTACCAGAACATAGGAAAATTAGAAGGTTGCAATTATTCGTATGAAACGGAGAATCATTAAGAAAAGTGTCGATCCAAACATTGATGTATTGCAAGCATCCATCACAAAACACCGGGATAAAAGATATCACCAAACACACCATGAGGTGGTAGACTCGAACATATGCGAATTTATTTGGCGGAAGAGTAATAAAAGCGAAGATAGATTAATAAACAATATTATAAAGTATTATAGCTGACTTCACTAAACCATTTCGTCCGTAATTTTTGTCGCGCGAAGTCTAAATAGTGCGTCCGCTGAATAAAGTAGTCCATATAAATTAATTAAGATTTTTGTTTACATTAATTTCTTTCAAAGGAGGGTTTTAAATTCGTATTTATAACATGAAAAAGCATTACTGGTGAAAATTTGGTTAAAAGACCAAACCTGCTGCCAAATGGAAAAGATCCTCACTTAGAATTGTTCATATAGGCTTTTGTCCAGAATGCATAGGTGTGACATTTTGCATTTATGTTTTTGTCAGATTCAAGTGCATTTTGCGCTGAAAATGGCGCAATCTGTCAAAAGTCAGAGGAAAAGTGAAATTCAATTATGAATTACCGGTATAGCTACAGATTTGATCAGAAAGCAACGTCATTTTTTGGCGATGCCATCAATATGATTGTAAAAATTGATTTAATACTTCGGATGAAGAAAGGAATTGGAAATGATTAACCTTACCATTTGGAAATGTCCCTAGAAAGAATGTTCTATTTTCCTCGAAAGAATGTTCTATGTTCCTAGAAAGAATGTTCTATGTTCCTAGGAAGAATGTTCTATGTTCCTAGAAAGAATGTTCTATGTTCCTAGAAAGAGTTCTATGTTCCTAGAAAGAATGTTCTATGTTCCTAGAAAGAATCTTCTATGTTCCTAGAAAGAATCTTCTATGTTCCTAGAAAGAATCTTCTATGTTCCTAGAAAGAATCTTCTATGTTCCTAGAAAGAATGTTCTATTTTCCTAGAAAGAATGTTCTATGTTCCTCGAAAGAATGTTCTATTTTCCTAGAAAGAATCTTCTATGTTCCTTGAAAGAATGTTCTATGTTCCTAGAAAGAATCTTCTATGTTCCTTGAAAGAATGTTATATGTTCCTAGAAAGAATCTCCTATGTTCCTAGAAAGAATGTTATATTTTCTCATAAAGGATTTCTATGTTTCTTGAAAGAATGTTAGATTTTCTCATAAAGGATTTCTATGTTTCTTTAAAGAATGTTCTCTGTTCTTCGAAAGAATGTTCTTTGTTTCCAGAGAGAATGTTCTATGTTCATAGAAATAATGTTCTATGTTCCTCGAAAGAATTGTCTTAGAACGAATGTTCTATGTTCCTAGAGCGAATGTTCAAAATTTCTCGAAAGAATGTTCTATGTTCCCAGAAAGAATGTTCTATGTTCCTAGAAAGAGTGTTCTATTTTCCTAGAAGGAATGTTCTTTGTTCCTAGAAAGAATGTTCTTTGTTACCAGAGAGAATGTTCTATGTTCATAGAAAGAATGGTCTATGTTCCTCTAAAGAATGTTCCTAGAAAAATGTTCTATGTTCCTAGAAAGAATGATACAATAAGAACGCGGCGATACTGAGAGAATTATCAACAAGGCAATCAAGCTAATTTAAAAATGGTCACCCAATAAGAGGATAAAGATGAGGTTTAGTTAGTACTTACGAGCAATTCCGATTTATTTGTCAAACTAATTATTCTCTATTTGTTTTTATCTATTCATAAAGTTTACTCAATATCTATTTTTATTCATTTAGCAGCATCATGTCAAGGATCGGCAAGACAAACACCTGCAGAGGTCACATTCTTGAAATGGTAAAATTCTGTTCTTTTTTATCTTTAGTCTCCTGAACGCGACTCTATAAGTAGTCCTGTCGGTCCGTAGGTCAGTCGGTCGGACGGTAGTCATTTTACTTTTTTGCCATTAACATCGTAATTATTCGGCCGACTCTAACAAAATTTAAAATCCCTATGTTGTTTTACATTCTCTTTCGAATTATATAATTGTCAAGGTCCTCCTTAGGTTAGTCCGGGTATTATTTAGCAATAGAATCGTAACTATTCAGCCGAATCTAACGAAATTTGAAACCCTTATGTTCTTTAACATTCTCTTTTGAATTATATAATTGCAAAGATCCTCCTAAGGTTAGTCCACGAATCATTGAAAGTTTTGAAGGTCGTCAGGTCATAAGTCAGAATATTCAGAGCACGCGACTTAGGTCTGCTGACCTTGTTAGTTATTTACCAGGAGTCGGTTGCATGAAATATTTGGGCGAGCACACAGAAATCCGGCTAATAATCCCAATTACCAGCACAGAACCGTCAACCACCCCATGCACTTCGTTAATCCACACATAGACGTTCATACACAACATATTAAAACACATTAAGGAAGAGAAATGGCAAAAATTAACAACATGTGAGGATGCAAACGCTAATTACTTCCAGATATTTACCACAGTTCATTTGGGTGGAAGAAATAAATTAAAGAGGTTAATTAATTTCTGTAACGTAATTGCCACTCAATTTCCTACTTTATAATTTAGTAGATACTCTTCATTTATTTTTTCCTTCACATCATTTTTATATTGGGGTTACTCTTCTTGCCCCGGGGTAAATTAGGTCACCTATTCATAACATGATCCCTAATTGTTAATATTTTATTTTTTTTTTTAATAAATAAAAGTTGGCGTTAAATAAATTTCATTCATTACCTAAAAATCCCTTTTGCTGGAGTGATACGTGATATATTTTGATATGTTGAACATTACGGGATGGAGGCCGTTCCTCCTCTTACCCACACTACTTACACCAATACACACAAGCCTTTAATGCTCTAAATGCGAAGTTGCGGCCGAGCGTACGACACCCGCTGAACCGAGTGAGGCGATCCTTTTTCTGCGCCACGCCACATAAGTGTATCATAATCTCTCTTTTCCCTTTTTGTCGGAAGTAAACTTGCTTGAGACCGAAGCTCCTGTACAAATTTCAGACCCAATAGACTACCCCCCTCCCTCCCCCGCCCCATCTTGGGTAGGAATAAATTCAGATTGGCGGCGAGAAAGATTCATTCATAACAGTTCAGAAGAGTGAAGCCAGAGACCCTTTTCCATGCAGGCAGATGAGACTTAGATTAACCACTGCTACAAAAGACGCTCTAACTTCCTAATGCTATCCATGGTAAGGATCATTTGCATTTCAAGGTCGTAACTAATTGCTTTACTCATTGATTCATTTTGAAATGACTCTCCTAGGTATATCCTTGCCGCAGCGAAGCCTACATCTCCATTCACCGGCAGGTTTTACACTTGTGTTTCAATAAATTTCAATGAACCATTTCATTCGCCTTCCCTAAAATATAACAAATCGTGAAAAGCAAAAATATTAATTCGCATCTCAAACAGTGATTTCACAGAGCTAAAAATGAAGTTAATAAATTAGTTCCTTAGAAGCTATTTTGTTCTCGGTAGCAATTTTAATTTAAGTGAATTCAGCCGCTTAAGTTTTAATAAAATGATTCGCATATATATTTAGTGTATATATAAAGTTAATATATATATATATATATATATATATATATATATATATATATATATATATATACATATAGTGGCGAGCATGGGGGGGGTGTACGAAGTACGCCTTCTTTTTTTGTTTGATTTTACCCTCGGCCGAAAAATAGGTCATAATTAGCTTGGATTAAGACACTCATTCACATGGATCTTTAGCATTGCAAAGATTTCACTGGCGATCCTCGCAGCCGATTTTCTAGTGTATGTTGAACCTGATGGTTGCACTCAAATGGCGTCGGCTACACGACGGAAGTTTCCACTACATGAAAAAAGGTTGCACTCCAACTCACCTTCGAGTACATTTCAATTGCTGTTGAATCCCCGTATGTAAAGTTTTTCATCTATTTTCCAAACTTAGCCACGCCGGTTCGATGATATGAGCCCGTTAAGCATGCAGTTACACAGCGCATGAAAACACAAGGTGCTGTCGTGCACTTAGGCACACGTATGTTGTGTCCTCACAAACTTGCAGCTGCAAAATGTGGTTCGAGGAGATATTGCCCGATGCCATCATTCAGCCTTCTAAGAGTGAGTAATCGTCGCCTCTGCACCTAATTCCTAAATATCCAGGTGCAAGCAGACCTTGGTCAAGGCATACCAGTAAAATCCTGTTCACCTGGATTCGATCCACAACATTCTCTATACATCGCAGATTAGGCTTTATGAGTGGGTCAGGATAGCAGCAGGGATAAAAAAAACCCACTTCAGAGCGTTTTAATGAGTAGGTATTGCAATGTCACGACATCGTCTTCTCTTTTATCAACAATATTTTGGTAGTAAGTTCGAGCCCCGAGGAACAAATCTCCTACCAACTAACATTATTCTAGGGTCCTGAGGAGGTATCTCTCACGAATGGTAGAATCTCCCACTATCTCACCCACAGGGCAATGGAGGTCATGCGTTCTAACATCGATACAAAAGTGCAAATTATAAAAACACAAACCAATAATATATATATATATATATATATATATATATATATATATATATATATATATATATATATATTGCGTTTAATTTACACTACACTAGTTTGCACTAAGCCCCTTCATTTCATGACTTTTACGCCATTTTCGTGAGTAGGTGTAGGTTGGTATCCCTTCAGTAGAAGAGGTCTGCATGATCACATTCTTTTATCTTCGTTGTCTTCAAAACTGTTGCTTTCTAGCTTTTTTGAGAAGCAAGTCGTCGATGATATCGTCGTATGATAACTGCTCTTTCCAATCTCCCGATTAAGACTTATTATTGCAAGTCTCCTAAGGCGACTCTGTTCTATGGATGACCTCAGGTAGGTCTTAATAGAATTTAGCTTTAAAAAGCCCCTCTCTGATGATACCATGATGAAATAAAAAGTAAAAACAATTTTCAGAGCAACCTAAAGATTGACGAACAGTTTCATTAGCTGTTTTTTTATGTAGGGGAGAAGCTCCAGTGCAATCATGTTATCTGAAGGCAGGCTTGGAAAGCTACTAATTTTAAGGTCTATTTCATTTCCATCAATGTATTTTTCATTCTCAGTTGTTAGTTGTTGCAGAGCTCGTCACATGGGTTAATCAATGCCTAACCATCCATTATTTTAAAAAAATTGATCAGCACTCCAAATCTGGCTCTCATTTCAACCATGGTTTCAAATCTTTCGTTTAATGATTCAATGGTAGTGTCACAACCACATTAAAGAATTAAGTTTACAACCTATTAATGACATCTCATATAGGCTCGTCATGTGTTTCATAGGCAACATGCTTCCTTTTGCTTTAAAGCTTCTTCTCTTTAAGCACAGCCTCCACATTTCTCTCGTAAGATATGATTTTAAAGAAGGCCTGAGCTACAGTAAAGCCACTGTCTCTGTATCTTATTAGTGAAATTTTGCCTTTCTGAGATTAACTACTAGATCAGAATGAAGTGTGACATACTGCAGGAGCTTTCTCACGTTTTTTACTTGGTTGAAAATATCATACTACACCACTGTGCAAATGTAGGAGCGGTATGACTCAACCTCCATTGCCTAAGCTTTTAGTTCAACCTTGGTCAGCGCAATCTGTGGCTTTATCTCTGATCTCCCTAGTGCATCTCTTAGGGAAATGGTACCGCAGAGCTTCAATGCTGTGAACACGTCTTTCCCACCTCATTTCACCAGGAATTCAGTGCCAGAGTCACGTGGTCCTTCAGGATTGTCCATCTTTGTAATCCTGCTGAGAACAGGTTATTCAGTTTCTATACAATACCAAATTACCTGATGGCATCTGCGGACTCTTGCTGCATCAGCAACCACCAAATTTAGTAAAACATAAAGTGCGAAAGAAGTTTTATCTAGCATCCTTGATTCAACTTCTTTGTTCTTCCCCTTTATATTGGTCCCATTGCCTTCCGACATTCATCTGCCGTCGTCAAAGGATACACCAAAACCTGTTGTTTGGGGAGCTATAATAAATCCTAGAAAATACTCTTTAATTTTCGGTGCTTCTTCCATTTTTAAAATCTTTTAGGTAAACCGACATCTGTTCTTGGTAGCTTAGGACAGGAGTAGAAACCAAAATGACTTAAAAGAATTTGGACCGTTTAATCTCTGTCACCATTTTGTCTAACATTTTCTGTGATTGATGCATTCAGCTCAAATTGGATTACATTTCCAAGATAGCTGGAATTAATTAACTGCCTACTTTCCACCTGGTGAATGTGGTTCTTAATGATATAATCAATTCTGTTGGTCAGTTCAACATCTTTAGAGAAGTTTCCATTATGATGCTGGTGTCATGTGTCAGCATCTTCTCTTTCAGGAAGTGTGAAATCTAGGCTAACCTGAAATAGTGTTAAACTATTTCTGACTGAATCTGATAGATGTAAAGGTCAATCACCAACATAGATCAATTGGTTGACTAAAAGCAGGGCGTAGAGCTCGTGAGTCCCCAAGTGGAGAAGATGTAACTGGTGTTTGTCGGTCAGCAGGCTGTGAAGATGGACTTGGTACTCGTGAGTATGCAGGTGGAGAATACGAATTTTGTCCTTTTCGGTTAGTAGAAGATGGTGAGTGTGCAAGTGTAGAAGATGAGCCTGGTGCTTGTCGGTCAGGAGGTAGAGATAATGGCTCTATTATCCTCACACCGGCAAAGAAGTCTGGCCCTCCACGTCTAAAGTATTTCAGAAGTGCCGCTGCAGAGACAAAGTTCCTTAAGTCAATAAATACAATTCACCCCAAGTAAATATTAGTGTTTTCATATTGTAATAATACTGACCTTCAAAATCTGGAAACATACTTTTTTAACAAAGTTATACATTACAATAAACAGTGTCCTTTTCCTTGAAGTAAGCATCCAATTTAGAAATTGTCATTTCTTATAGACTTACATCCTGAACATGAACATAACAAGCTTTATATACACTATATACAGCTAACACAGTATAGTAAGATTGCCACAGATCCCTATGAGCAACAGGTTAGCTCCGTAAGGTTGCTACAGTTCCCGCACAACACTAGATTGCAAAAGCACGCTGGCTGAATAACAAATGAAATACACTCCCCATCAAATAAACTTTAAGTAAAGGTATTTTTCCAAAAAATAGAGAAATGTATGTAGAAAATAAAAAAAAATAATTAGATCGAGTTATGGTGTTTTTTCTCGGGTCAATTCCGACTCGAAATTCACATCATGAATGCCTTACATATTTGCTGGGTGAGTCGTGTTTATCTTCTCTTTCAATTTTTTCAGAACCAAAATGGTAGGTTGTTTTCGAAGCCGTGTCAACATCACTGACATATGACTGACACGTGTGGCACGAAATTTAGAGAGATAATGGCCAAATGGATAAAAATATAAGCATAATTAAAAACAAAATATATAATGTATAAATAAAATATCTGTATCAAAATTTTAGAACATCTATCGATAGTTAACACATTTTATTTTTTAAAATTAACCAATAACGGCAGCTTTGTGGCCATCTGAAGGCCTCCGGGTTGCAATGAATACAGGGCCCTTTCTTTTGGAAAGCAATGGCCCTGCTCAGAGCCTTCTTCTCCAAGATGTTAAAGCCTGTTGAGAGACGCTAGATCATCTTTGTACCTTAACTCTTGGCTGACTTCTCGCGATGAAACATTTTCGTCACCATATATACAGAGCAGCCATCGCTTCCATTCCCGAATCAAACCATTTCAGATTGCCATTTCTCGCGCGAATATCGCCAGCTGCATTAAATATCGCCATTCGTCAGTGACATTCGTCATGTTAAAGGAATACAACGTCGTCGGATATGCTCTCTTTTGCCTAGTCATTGTTTAAATCAAAACATTTTCTGCATACGTGAATTATCATGCGATTGAAAACACTCAGAACGATGAACGTGATCTCACTGGCTTACTTGAGCACGGCGATGCTCTCGCATTTGAAGAGGCGGCATTCGATTCGAGGAATTCCCGTATCAACTGCCACGTCTTCAATGGGACACCACGTAAAGACATAGCTATAGCCTTCCGGAATGGCCTTTTTTTGCGACCCAGTACCGTCTTTATTATCCAGGGGATTAGAACCTCAAAAGGCACTTACATCGATGGTCATTTGGCCGGGGCTTAATATCGTCAACCTCACCCACTCCTCTGTTGAGGCCTTTAAACATGTTTGCCTTGAAACTGCCCAACTTAAACGAGTGGTTCCTAGAGCACGAAGCAAGAACAGGGCAGCCATCAAGGGAAACGAAAAAGCAGCGAGTCTCTTGAGGCACGGAACTTCCCACCTGTTTATCTACATGAAATTTCAGCGCTGGGGTGAGGCGTTTATGTGGAACTCTGTCACTTGGCCTACCCACACGGTCCTTCCTGAGAGACCAAAAGGAATTTTCGGCCAGGTTTCCGAGTACCGTTAAAGAGAGCGAGATAACATAACGACTATTATTCGTCGTCAGGCCAGATAATGGTGTTCATAATCTCCTTTTTCTTTACGCTACACTTGCTTGAAAACGAAACTCCTCTCCAAATACCTGACACGCCACACTTTCCCAATTTGGAGAGGAAAAAACAGCTTGTTATTCAAATCAGTTGAGACGACTCAAACCAGATACACATTTCTCTGTATTCAGAGAAGAAAAATTCAAATAACAACTTCAAAATAAGACACTCTCACCTCAGAGGTGGTATCCATGGTAACGCTCGTTTGCATTTCTTGGTATAGTTCGACACTATTTCACTTCACGCCTTGATTTATCGTCTCGGGGATCCAAACCAAAGCTAAATCTCTATTTGCCTGGTAGGTTTTACACTCGTGTTCTAATTAACTTCGCCGGCATTAAAAACTATCTAATTCACTTCCCATCTTCACAAACCTTAATACACAGTCAAAAATATAAATAACAATTCACATATTACAGGGTTTTCACACTTATTAAAGTAAGCCTATTAAATCAGTTCCAATAACAGCGATTCAATTTAAGTAGCAATTCGAATTAAAGTGTATGATCCATTTTGAGTTACTAAAATATTTCGCATATTTAACTACTATAGTTAAATTAATCATTCTATGTAAAATAACACAAAAAATCTAGTCTATTTCCTCGCAACCTTCCAGAGTAAGATAGTAAACATTAAACGTCCTGAAAATTTGACTCTGAACCGGAGCCGAATTAAAGAAAATAAGACAGACTGGCCGACAGGTTAGTTAATACCAGTGTGGCCTACAAATTTAATGCCCCGAAAGGGGCACAGTTGGTGTCCAGAATCGGGTACATTTCCTTCGGATAAAAATGAATATAGAATTAGTATTAACAAAATTGACTTTGAAGTAAGTGAATGTCATGAATATCTAGGGTCATTTTAACCTATTGTTTCCCGCATTAAACATATTACATTCCATTTTAAAAAAAAATTACAAATTCTTTGCCATGTTTTATGATATAGATTATTTTCCATTTTTACACATTTAAAAAGACCCCTTAATATGTCATTCAACCTATGTCGTATTTGTTAGCTCAATTTGACACCCAATGTGGTGTTAATCCATCCAAATGAACAATTTAAAATCTGAAATGACTTTAACATATTTCTTCTTATTCGAGATTTGAAGCAATAAATTATAGTGATGTAAATTAGCTACAGTGTTAGCCAAATCTTTCTCTTATTAGAGTATTTTTGCCAATGAAAATTTGGTTGATTGATTTAAGGCTATGCGTAGGCCAGGCGGTATCCATGGCAACGGAAATTCGGCTGATTCATTTAACCCGATGCGTAGGCTAAGCGCAAGTAAGCTGTTTATATGGCAACGGAAATTTGGTTGATTGATTTTAGCCTACGCATTCGTTAAATAATACCTATTTGGACTTTCTAACAGAAGAATAATTATGTTTGGTTTACTCGAATAAATCGTATGTATCAGACAAACTTTGTATATGATGGTCCTGTGTTACTCCGATGCTGGTTTGTTTTTCAATATTTTAACTCAATTGATATGTGCGCATTACAAGGAATCTGTCGTTTATTCCCGCAAAGTCTTATGCCCGGTAGTTATATAGACTAGACGTAAGACAATTTGGATTCACTATGCCACATTTAAGGATGAATAGAACAAGATAGACTGACTAATTAAAACTATTTATATTTGTTTGGTTACATTAAGCAAGAACAGTTGACTTGAGACGGCGGAAAACTGGTTTTAATTTGTTTCGAATTTTGTGTTTAAATTGTGAATAATGAATATTCATTCACTGAATGCATTGTCTGAACAAACATAATCGCATGAACGAATTATAACGCGCAGCCAGCCATAAATATTGCGTTTTCTCAACCGATAAATAATGAAAAACGATCGTGGATTTCGCCTAGCTGCCTTTTGCCAGGCTATTTCCTATTCCGAATTGAGTCGTAGTCTATCGCCTTGGCAATATCGCTCTATTCCTCTCAGAGACCAGTGAAGATAGTTAGGAATTTATATCCAATTTCAATCTCACAAAAGGAGAGAGGCAAATTGAATCTTTTAAGCTGTCAGGTAAAGGTAGTGTAAGAAATAGCGACCCAAAGCCTATTATATAAAAGCCTTTATTGACAAAGAACACATCAAATTAAGATAAACAAACATTGTTGTAATTAAACAAAAGAAATGAAGTTCTGCAGTGTGAGAGCAAAACATGTTTTAAGGTAATAAAAATATTCCTTTCATAATAAAAATTCTTGGTGGTCAGAATGGAGAAAGTCTCCTTACCTACCATTGGGCCATTTTAAAATTGTAATATCCCTTTAAATAAGGTAAAGATTAGTGAACCAAAATTCTACTGCTAAAGGTTAAATTAGCAATTCTAAACCAGTGGGAAGAGTGCATCTATTCCTGGTAATTCTACTGGTAAAGATTAGATTAGCAATTTTACAACAGTGGGAAGAGTGCAGCTATTACAGCTCCCAAAGTTTTATCCGATAAATCATATTTATTCAAGAAAAACAAATATAATTAATCTTCAGTAGAAGAAAATCCATATATGAAATGTATTGGGATAAATTAATTAACCCAATTTTTGTTTTCATAGAGACAAAGTATCATTAAGTGGGCCAACCTAATTCCCGTTCCCATACATACCACATAGCTTTAAATGAATCAATCTAATTTCCGTTTCCATAGAGACCACCTAATCTTAAATGAATGAATCTAATTTCCGTTCCCATAGAGAGCACCTAACCTTGAATGAATATACCGATTTTCGTTGCCATAGAGATACAAATGGTCAACGCATAGTGACGTACGATGACCCTAATCACCGGACACCAGAATATAATATATATATATATGTCGTAGGGTGGCCGTGAAGAGGGCACGCCAGAAAATCGGGATAGAGATCCCAGTGCGAGGTTTAAATAAACAAAATCCTGTGCAGTTGGCCTAAGTTAGCAATTCTTAGAGGTTCTCGGATTAGAGAAACTAATGGTAGAAAAATATATAACTTTACCCTATACAAAGAAAATATTAATAGCAAAAGCAAATATCTGACAATAAATAAAATGAGACCCGAAGTACCAGAGCGGGGATGGGGGGAGGGAGATAAAAATGATTCGACGGGTACGAGAGTCCGAGAGAGGATGTACGGTGATTACTTCCAGAGAAAATGGGAGAGTGCATTTATTAGGGAGACACGTAAATCTTAATTGACTGGAGGCTTGATACGGCGAATAAACGGGGCGCTGCAAAATTCAGCTTGCAAGATTCTTTCTTCTTTAACCTCGCTGAGAAATGAGCGGGGGAGTACTCCAGTCGTTGAACGAAGTCGATAACCGAGTGATGGATGCCTGTCCGTGTTTATCATCTGTCTTGGGGAACTCTCGCCTTGGGCACGAGAGAGGGAGAGTAGAGAAGTGACGTATCGCTTTCGTAGCTGGAAGCCGTTGAGAGGTGGAGCATGGCTTACCAGACCCTACGTGACCGCTAACCAAGACGGGGCTCTATGGTACTGATTTATCAAAGCTTATCTCGAAGTATTTATACTGCCTTGGCGGAAGTGGATCGCCTGGAGCCCCCCAAAGGGGGACGGGGATCTCATTAGACTTGGCACGCCAGGAGGGGGGGATAGTCTCGGCGGCCTCACAA
The DNA here is from genome assembly GCA_963969495.1 of Ceratothoa steindachneri. Lineage (NCBI taxonomy): Eukaryota > Metazoa > Arthropoda > Malacostraca > Isopoda > Cymothoidae > Ceratothoa > Ceratothoa steindachneri. The sequence goes on from OZ018333.1 coordinate 42,486,366, forward strand.
TTTTGCGCAAAGGACCTTGGCGCCGTGGATCTGGCGCCAATCAGACGGTGCGATGATGAGGAATGGAACCCAAAGCGGATTAAGTGGTCTTGCGAAAACCTCGCGGCTCCCTTGGGGCTGTCTGGCCGTACAAGTGTATCTTCTCAGACAACACAGTTTTTTGTAACAGTTTTTACGCACAGTCCTTATTTAGGTTCAGTGTGCTGAAAGAAAGGAAGAGAACAGGCTAAGCTGGGGCCGGACGGGGCACTGAGTCCCATCAGCACGTCAGCCAGGAGAGCAAATCGCTGTGCCACTTGCGGGAAGGCACTACAGGTAGACGTTAGGTTATAGAAGGGGGGGGGGGGGGGAAACCTTCTCTCTCGGACACATAGCGTTAAATAAATCAACCGAATTTCAGTAGCCATAGAGACTACATATCCTACACATAGTATAGGTTATTTAATAAGGATCTAATTTTTAATAATGATTTAAACTCCTCTTGTAGGAATATTAAAAGCGGTATGAGCTCTTCCTAGCGAAGTGGATAAGGTTTCAGACTCCGATCTACTCTTAGTCACCAGTTTTGGTGGATAAATCTAAAGATAAGCGGAGGTCATGCGCTATTCTTGGCTAAGGAAGTTCGGTGGATTCATTAAAAGATAATTAATCGTAAGTTATGTAGTTTCCATATCCACGGAATATCGGTGGATTCATTTACAGGTAAGCATAGGTTATGCAGTATCCATGGCTACGGAAGTTCAGTGGATTAATTTAAAAGTAATCGTAAGTTATGTGGTGTCCAAGGCTTTGGAAGTTTGGTTTACTCATTTAAAGTTAACCTTGAGTTATGTGGTCTTCTTTGAGGTGTTTATTTGTGCATTGGCGTTATGTCATCCTCCAAGAAAATGTTGGTGCTAGGGAATCTGGTTTTACGATAAATTTTTGGTCTCTTTCCTTCCTAGATTTAAATCAATCGTAGTTCTTCTAATTCTGGAATGATATGTTCCGCCATCGCTGCCCAGGTCTTATGGGTAGCCGCCTATGGCTGGCAATGCTGATAGTTTCTATCATCTGCAGCTTGTGAAGTTCTCTCTGATTCCGTTGATCGAGACTCATGATTTTATCTACATAGAGAGTCGCTGCCTTCTGCACTTGGTAGAGTTTTCTCATCGTGCTTTTGTTGACCACCAGGCTCACCACGGAAAGGTAGAGCTTATACCGAATATACATTAGATCTAGCTTCCTTATGTTTGCCCCGCTAACGCCTATGAGTCTGTGCAATTTATAAACCTCTTTTTGTGCATCATAATGTGGTGAAGCCCCGTAAACATGAGTGATTATTTTGAGGCCTAGCACGCTCCTTTTGCTAGCGTAGCCAAACCTCTTCCCGTTCTCTGTTATGAGCGCCGTTTAATCTTCGGAATAACGGGATTACATTTACTTGGGAATGTTGGTTTTAATTTTCCACCTCTTCTTTTATTGCTTGATATTGGAGATTTGTGAGCTTGTTCGTACAGCCTGCACCCTCGTATTCTTTTATGTACATGGGGCGTTTCGTGTGATGTCATCTGCGAATTGCAGATTCATCGCATCCCCCTGTACCGTTGTTGGAAGATCTATTGTAAAAACTAGGTAAACCAGGGAGCTCAAGCTGCTCCCCTGAGCTCAAACCTGTCATCATCTGCGGCCTTCGATAATGATACGCGGCTTCGAAGAGGACCCTTTTCATAATTGGGTCTAGCTGAAGGTTCAGGATTTTGTATTGATGTCCTTTCAGTCATAACTTGTCAAAGACCTTCTGCACATCTTTCAGTACAATGTCCACATAGTTGCTCTCCGCTTGACATTGGGTATTTTCTCTATCAGGAGCAACAGGGCTGTATTCGTGCCCCTCTTTTTCTTGAATCATTGTTGTGATTTGTGCACCTCTAACTCGTGCAATTGCTGTAGTTTATTAACAAAAAATTTTTCAAAATCTTTTCGAGTATTTCCAGAAGAGAGATGGGGCAGCCCCTAATCATCTGGTCATAGGGGTTTGTTCCATTTTAGTATAAAGATTATTTTGGCAATTTTATATGCGTCCGGAGAAGGAGCCTGAGTTCAAAGTTGCATTCATTGCGTTAGTGATGCCTTGGACAATTTGCTCCAGAGCGTTCGCCAGGTTATTTTTCGCGATCCCAGACGGGTCGGAGCCCTTTGTTGAATGACATTATGGTGACCGTGCTTTCTTCAAACATTATGAGACGTCTATGGTTATCCAACTCTATTTCCAGGGATACATTCGGGGTAGGATAAGTTTGGTTAAATATCGTACTGAGGTCGTCGATCAGCTGGTCTCCGAATTCATGATCGAAGTTGTTTTTCTCGGTAGTTATCCTAAATATTTTTCTCCAGTATCTTCTAAATCTCCGTTCGAGAGTTGCCGGGTCGTATATGATTTCTCCTTTATCGTGTATTGTTGTTGTGGCATTCTCGGTTTTCTCTCTGTCTAGCCTCTCCATAATATCCTTCCAGATTTCCTTTCACTGATTTGTGATTCCTTTTCTTAGCTCGTCTCTTAAACGGTACATTCTGGTTATTTGTTCTAGGATTTTCTATTGTCCTGTCGATTTCCTCATACTTCATTCATTTTCAGTTGCATTTATCATTTAGTGCTTACTTTTAAGTATTGGATTTTATCGGTCGAAACTTTGGTATACACCCTAGTTTCTACATATGAGCGCAGTAGCTCTTAACCAGAAATGTACACACAAAGACAGAATTGAGACCTCTTTTTGCTTTTTCCTCGAATTTAACAGGCCATAGACGCGGAAAGAGTGAAAAGAAAGGTGTCAAAGGCAAGGAAAATGTGTTTGAGACAAAACCGCAGACGGTCTTTCAGGCATTGGGGCCGAGATGGCACACATCCTCCAGATGTCGGCTACAGCGAGGGTTCCCATGTTACACTCGATCTCATCATGAGATGTGTAAGAGGATAGATGAGGCAAAAAAATATCTGTAAAAAGAAGGCAGACATTTTAGAACCCACCAACTCTGCCGGAACCAAGAAGGAGGGGGTGACTCAGCTTCCCCTATCCTCCCGTCCCCAACCAGAAATGAATGGACGAAGGCTGGTCGATTACTAGCTGTCCAAATTAGCTACCAGCCTCCCAAATGATTAGAAGTGGCTTGCAAAGTGGGCAAACTAGGGTTCATTCGAAATGTATGGAAGAAATAAACCACCACAATCCTCCCCTGACTGACCCGTAGGTCAGTGTTTCGCCCCGCCAATTTTCTAATGACCCACCAACGTTTTTATTTATATTAAAATATTATTGTAATTTTTAAGGTTTCCTTTGACATTTTTAATATTTTTCTGCGCCGTTAAATAATTATTTCATTTTTATACCATAATAAACAGCTGGTAAAAGCGTCGCGCTCTTACCAGAGTTGCCATGAAGGAATTTTTCGGCATAACTGTAAATTACTTATCAGTAGTTTGAGTTTTAGGGTGTCATAACGTTTCGTTCAGCCCCTAAACATAAACTTAGTTATGATTATATATAAGTCGGTTTAATTTGAATAATGAACGAAGAATTCTGAAAAGAAAAGTTAAAAATGCAATTGGTTCATTCGTAATTTTACTATTTGTTAAATAAATCTTTTGCCTTTTAAAAATAAGCATTTGATTATAATTTTTAAGAATAAATATTCAAATAATTACATATTTCCTTTTCAAGAATGAAATTACAATCCTAAAAAAATTACCCATTTTTAGATGATTTGATGACAATTGTGTTTGAATCTGTTTCTCTTTCCCTCGTAGCCTAAGCAGCTTAAGCTATCTTTCAGCGCCAATTTGCATTCTCCTCGTGTTTTCTTGTCGCCAATTTTGTGTATATTTTAAATTCAGTTGTGATCATTACTTTAAAAGTCCGGAATTTATAACCCATAAAAATGACTACAAAGATAAAGAAAATCAGTCAGTTGTAGCTCAGTTCGCTCATATAATATTAAACGCCATTTTTAAAGCAATCATCGAAATTTGTGTTTATAAGAGATGAACAAAAGAGTTAAATTATTTGGAGACAAGTAAAGGGACAGGAACAACAATGCAACAATTTAAAAAGGATTTTTAATTCACATAACAATATTTCAGTCGCGAGTTTTCAGTTATTATCTAAAATTGCTCAACAAAGAAAGCCACTTCCTGATAGCAATTGTTTGAAGACTTGCAGAATAAAGATGAGATTCTTAAGCAAATTAATGAGTTGTCAGTCCCTATAAATACGGTGAAAGATCAAATAGTTGCTAAGGACAAATACGTTACCGATCAACTTTTACTAGAGTTGAATAATGTAGAAGTTTTTTCAATTCGTTTAGATGCAAGTACGGATGTTAGATCGCTTGCCCGTGTAACAGTTATTGCAAGATTTCCTTCCGGAGATATAATGAAAGAAGAGCTAATTAAATTGATGACACTGTCTGCAAAAACTAGAGGTCAAGATATTATGAATAAATTGAAGAAAAAGTTATTAAACTTGCCATTTACTTCAGAAATATTCTATCTAAAACAACTGACGGAGCTCGAACTATGATTGGAAAGCATGTTGGATTTGTGCAATTACTGAAACGGAAAGTAAATCACAATTTAGTTGAATTTCATTGTATTTTGCATCAAGAATCCCTGTGTGCAAAAGACTATTTGAGCTCACTAGAAAATGTTGTCCATTTTAATAAAGATTGTGAATTTTATAATTGCTCATGCTCTGTTAGGAGAAATGACTTTTCTTAAAGTGAAAAAGGACATGACTATCCAGAACTGAATGATATGAATTGGTTGAATGACTTACATTTTTTTTACTGATCTAACATTGAATTACAATTCCTTGGATATAAAAATTACAAGGTTGTTGGTGTGTTGTAATGTTAATGTTTGAGCTCATTAAAGCTTTCGAACAAAAACTAGACATTTCTTCAAGACAATAAGATGAAGTATTGCCATTATTACAGAAGCACTTTTTAACCTTCAATTTTTTAACTGAAAATGCAGCAAAGGAAGAAAATGTACTCAACAAGTATTGTTTAGTAATAAAAATTGTCATGTATTCGCTCGCATTGAGGTTTTCCCAATTCTGGTAATTAGATGCTACATTGCATCCAATTCCCCCATTCTATTTTGTTTGAAAATATTAAGCTATCAAAGTTCGATTAATTTGACCCTAGTAACTTGGAAATGGAATTAGCTGACTTCCAAGAACGTGAGGTGTCGAAAGCAAAATTGATTGACCTTAACTGGAAGTTGCAAAAAAAGAAGTAAAAGCCTCAGTTTTGAATGTAACGAAAGAACATGAAACCTAAGAAAGCAGAGTACAGAACCTCATAATTGCCGAATGGAACTCTTTACCAAACTCTTTTGCGTCAAAGGAAAATGTTAGTCATAACTACTATACTGACAATGTTTGGTTTCTCTTATTCACGTGGAAGGTTGTTTTCATCCATGAATTTGATCAACTCAACCGCCAGAAATCGTCTTGGTACAGATATGACTGCTGCATGCGTGAGACTGAAAACAACACATTATGAACCAGGAATTAAAACATTAGCAGCTAAAATGCAGCAACGAGTCTCTTAATAAAAAAACATAGAGTTAATAAAAAAGTGACTCACTTATGTTTTTAAAAATTTAAAAGTACTAAAAATGACCTGTCAATTAACTAGGTTCGCCATCTCTGATCTGGTCTCTTATCCTATTTCGTCATTTGCCTGTTTGATTTAATAAATTTTCTTCTCTATATTTCGATAGATTCTGTTTCTCCTTCTTCCCCTTCCCCTATCGCTCTCATTTATATATATATATATATATATATATATATATATATATATATAGATAAGATTAAAAGATATTACATTAACGCGATATATATCCAGTGCAAAAATAATAATAATAAACCACAATATTTGAATCTGATTTATTTAAAAAAATAGGACTAGTTCGACTTAAAGCCATTATCAACTGTATAATGAAATGCAAAATAAGCGACTCCAGTACATTTAGGCGAACAAAAGACTAAGCAAAATGAAAACAGAGGAAACAAACTGGAAAACATCAATATCTGCGTTGATCCAGGGTCAAATTTCTAATCCCCGTGAAGGACTGGTTATGGCAGTTTATAGATGAGTTTGGCAACATTATTCGATATATATTTATTGAATTTGTATTGCCATATAGATAAATTTAAATTATGTACTTTGTTAATGATGATTGATTCTGCAATTCTCCCTTCAATATAATTGTTCGATTTATAAATAAATTTTTCCTGGTAAAATCTATTCTATGGTCGGAACTTTGCATGTGCGTAATGAAACTTGATAAAATTACACCCCTTCTTATATCTCCCTGATGTTCTTTGATCCTCTTACTAAAGTGACCAGACTCTCTGATGTATGACAAATTTCAATTTTGGTAGGGGATTAGATATACGCCTGCGTCCTGGTTGTTGGGACGCAGTTTGGTTAAAGACTTGAGTATGGTATTTAAACATTTAAATATAATATTTATGTCATTTCCTTTGGTATATGATTTTAAGGGGACTGAAGCTGGATATGGAGCATATGGTAAAACTAATACAACTTTTAAAATCCTCTTTTTTAGGTGTGGAGATGGAATAGAAGGTTTTTTTCCGTGCCTTAGAATGGCATCTGTTTACGAAATAAATTGCGTATTTTAGTTCGATGAAATTGCAGATAAGGTGGTTGATTTCATCCCGAAGGAAAATTGGGTCGCATGTTATATAGGGTCGGAAAAAGGGGGAAAAAATCCGGATATCTTAACAGATTTGACATGCAATGAGAAGAATGTATGTAAGCATTTGAATTTGTATGTTTCCTAAAGACTGAGCACCTTATCCAATTATTTAAACGGTGGATTTTTACGTCTAGAAACGGTAAAGAATTGTTCTGTTCGCATTCTACTTCGTATTATATCATTGGGTGTAACTAATTCAGTTTGTGGAAAAATTCATTGAAATTTTTGTTCTCTAAGGCCCATGCCGATAGGATGTCTTGTACATATCGGAACCAGATAAGAGGTTGTGAATAGATTATATTGAGAAGAGAATTGCAGAATTAAACATCATTTACTAAGTCAATAATTTTAATTTATCTGAAGGGCAATACAAATTCAACAGATATATCTCAAATAATGTTGCCAAGCCAGTCCTTCACGGGGATTAGAAATTGCCCCGGATCCACACAGATACTTATGTTTTCCAGTTTGTTTCCTCTGTTTAGTTATCTGCTCGCCTTTATGTACTGGAGTAGCTTCCCTTGCATTTCAGCATAGAGTTGATAATGGCATCATGGCGAAACTAATCCTGTTTTTTAAATAAATCAGATTCACATATTGCGGTTTATTATTATTTTTTCGTATATATATATATATATATATATATATATATATATATATATATATATATATATATATATATGCATAAAACCACAGTAATAGGACTAATTTTATATCTTTATATGTGAAACGCGGTTTCGACGGAAACATCCGTCATCGTCAGTCGCTGGTGGACAAGTGAGATACAGAAGTTGCTTAACGTACAAACACACAAATCAGTGGCGCTAAGGTGGAAGATGCGACAATGTAGCGGCATTTTTGTGTTTGTACGTTAAGCAACTTCTGTATTTCACTTGTTCACTAGCGACTGACAATGACGGATGTTGCCGTCGAAACCTGGTTTCACATATAAACATATAAAATTAGTCCTATTACTGTGGTTTTGTCCATATAGTTACACATACGCTACTGTGCTTTTTGGGGTATATATATATATATATATATATATATATATATATATATATATATATATATATATATATATATATATATATATATATATTCGTATAGTACTCGGTGTGCTTACGAATCTCAATAATACTACCTTACTCTTTTTAAATAATGCGTTAATCCTTCTCTTTTCTATATAATCTCTATTTACATTATTTGTACCTTGTTTATATGTCCTCATTCCTCTTTCGTTATATCCATTTACTTCTTCCTTTTTCGTCTCTATTCTTCGATTCGTCTTGTGTATTATTAAATTTGGTCCAAAATAGCAAAGTTCGAGGAATAATTAAACACCTTACTAAGAACTATTACTATTCTTTTGCCGTCTAATGCCCACAAATATTCGTTGCCTTATTTATTTCTATAATCAGTCGTGGGACGTATCGAAGAACATACCAGGAAAGGCAAATAGAGAAAGATTAGGCAAATTTCTACTGCAGTCTTTCGCTTTTTTAATTGTTTTTTCACAATTTCCTTTGTTTTTCAATTTATGTTTAGCGTTTCGTCTGATGGAATTCGAAGCAGCTCCTCCAATTTAGGCCCTTGCGTTGCGTTGGAAGATATTTTAGTCTAGGCCTCATCATCATCATCATCATCATCACTAACTCCATAATTTAAGAAGGGGATTTTTATGAGTATTCGAATAATAATTTCATCTTAGTTTGGTTATGACTTATGTTTTTTATATCAAAGTTATTTCTAATAATTCTTTTATAATATCAAAAAACAAAATGGTGATGTTCAGAAATAAATATAAGTATCCAAATTTTGTGAATTTTTTAAAACCCAAAGAATTAGAAATGGTGAAGCTCAGAAAATTTATTTTTGTATATCTTCTTCTATAACTATATTTTAGCAACGTGATATTTTAAAAGTGGGGAAATTTATTTTAGAGTTCCTTTTAAAATGATTATAATTGGCGAAGTTCAGAAAATTTATAAAAATTTAACCATGGCTGCTTTGTTTTTAGATTTTAACTTTTAATCTTAGTAGCGAAGCCATTGCCTGGTCTTCTAATTTAAACTTTGCGTTGCGATGGACGTTATTTTCAGTGGGTCTTCCAATTTAGGCCTTGCCTTGCATAAGACGCTATTTTCGCCTAGTCTTCCAATTTAGGCCTTGCCTTGCATAAGACGCTATTTTCGCCTAGTCTTCCAATTTAGGCCTTACTTGCATAAGATACTATTTTCGCCTAGTGTTTAAATTCATCAATTGCATAATATTGGACTGTATTTTCAATAGGTCTTCCAATTTAGAGATTTCTTTTGTTAGGGCGTTTTTTTTTAGCTAATTCTTCCAATTTAGGTTTTGCCTTGTGAGAGACGGGACTACCAGTCTTCCACTTTTTAAATTGTGTCATGTGGGGCGGTATTATAGGCCGGCCTGCCAATTCACACCTTCCTTTGCTCAGATAGAATTTTAGCCAGGTTTTCACGTCATAGATACTTAGGATATTGACTTACCTTCATTTGTTTATATTCCGTATCGTATAAATTTGGGACGTGGGGTCTGGTGGAATAGCAAAATGCCATTTCAGTCCAATAAACTTCGTCATGGCACGGAAGTGTCCACGAAGTCCTTAGCTCCTTTCTTGTCCTTCCAAACCCACGCATGGCGCCTCATTTTGTATACATTTAAAATCCTCTGTTCCTCCCACCCTTTCCTTCATTCGGCCACACTTTTTACAATTGACGAAGATTGCCATCGCAGAATTTGCCATAATATTCAACCTATTTCATTATTTTATGTCTTCTTATTTATCCATACTTTTATGTACCGTCTGTCCCTCTCCTCAAACCCCACAAAGGGGGAGGAGCAGAGTGTAGAAGATTACAACTGGCACCTGGACGAGGGGCACGCCTTCTGGGCAAAGTGCCACATGCATTGTCAGACTAGATTGACACTACGTGGGTTTTTTATTTCTTCTAAGAATCTCCACTTCACTTACTTTTGCTACTTTCTTTAAAAGCCTCTTCTCGCCTATTTTTGTGGGGTGACGGCTAATTTTGCACTCTAGTCGCCGACCAGCTTTCGTCCATTCGTCCTTGATCAGTTAGGGTGGGTTTTTTTTATCTCAATTGGATTCTTCCACACTCTACTGTCCCCATCTGTATTTAGCACGCCTATGTCACTGTAGCTACGTCAAACAACGTTTGGCCACTAGTGGCGCACACTGGTGCCCCACCGGTTCCACATGCACCCTATTCGCCCAGATCTGGCTCCCGGGGCGGGGCGTTTAAAGGCTTGCCCTTTATCATCATACCCGCTTCCCTTTGTCCATCTTCCCTCTGCGGTTTCCCCACCCCGCCCCCTCAATCGGCCCCATACCCTGTGCGAGGCACCCCTCAATCCCACCCTAAACCTTTTTGGGGAACGCCTTGATAAAAGGGAAAAAAACGGGGTGAGGGGCGAAAGGGAGGAGGGAGCTTCACAAGGGTCTTTTTAATTATTTTTTTATTATTGTGCAGATGTTTTTGTTTAGCCCTCTTAGTTGTGTACTTGGCTTAGGTTTATCTTTCATTCGTAAAGTTAGTTCATCCGCCGCTTTGAGTGTCCTAAAAGGTTAGTATTTTTGTTACGGGTTCTTGCTCGAAAGCTTATATTCCACTCTAACCCATTCCAGAGTTTACATTTAAAATAGAGGATTTTTGATTGGGAAATATTAGGCAGAAATGTTAAATTAAATTGAATTGTAGTCGCAGTTGCCGAAGGGTAATCAAATGCGAACGTCATTTCTAAAATCATCATTATTAGTCAAAACAATACCAAGGTGTTATTTTCGCGTGTTAAACGACTCACACTTTGCAAAAGAAAGCTATTCTATATAAAATGTAGTAGTTTTGGCCAAAAATGTCCTGCTAATTAGAATCATAAAAATTAATATTAGAATAGCAGGAGTTTTCGCCTAGAATACAATTCTTCGTTTTCCTGAATTCTTTGAGAGAATCAAATGGCACATTTTCATTCGCTTGATTTTGAGCTCGAGGTCTTTAGAATACAATAAAGTTAAACGTTAATTAGTATTCATAAACTTTAGCACATACTATATTTACAACTCATGATTCTAGAAGGTTAAATTCTATAAGATTTAGTTAATCTTTCCTGTAAAGTATGGACTCTTCCACATCTCCTATCAACTATTTACATATAAAAATGTTTACCCCCAAGAACCTGAACTTCCGCGAGGTCTCTTTCGTCTGGCTCTCGCAGATTCCTAATATATCCTAAATCTCTGGTGTGACCAATAATCTAAATTCCTTGTTTATATCTTATGTCGAGAACATTGGTGTAGTGTACATTTTGCACTACTCGTAAGCCTCTAAAACATTCACTACAAGGTTTCGATGAATTATCCGCAGAGACCATCATTGTCCCTACATAAAAACCGGACAAAGAAACCTAAGTGGTAATCCAAACTCTGTTTTGATGCAGTTCATCCGAAATAAACAAGTCGTTCATAAAACTCATCCAGAAATTTGAGTAAATTACAGAAATATGAACCAGCAAAAATCGTAAGATCACCTCGAGGGTAGTTCAAGAAATAAGGGGAAGGTTGGAATTTAGATGTGAGGGAAAAAAAGAGGATATTAATACAGAATTGGTACATGTAAAAGTATGTAACAGACTTTCGATCGTCAAATCTTACCAAAATGCGACCAAGAACTTTTTTTAAATTGGTTTTCTTCAAAGGGAAGAAGACTTTTGCGGCTGAAGAGTGAGACCTAAATGTAACCTTGGAATAGGTTTAAAAGCAAAGAGGATGTTTTTATTTTTACATTATCTGACTTTCTTCCTCTTTATCCCCTCCTATTATTTTCCTATTCTCATAGGAGTTGTGTGTTTTGGTCTATTCTCCTACTTTTTTTATTTACAACAGGAATATAAATATACAAGGAGCTTTTCGGACTACACCAGTGGTAACTGTAATCAATCAATTATCCTCATGTGTTTTTTTCTTTGGGTAATTGTCAATGACGTAAGAGGATGATAAATTTTGAATTTGTGGGGAGAGAATCGAATCTTTACAAGTGAATCGATCAATTTTAAGATTAAACTCAGCTCCATTCTTTAGTTTCTTTTTTTTTGTAGAATCCTGCCAGAAAATTACGTTTCAATGATTTACAAATTTATGTGTATTTTTTATTGGACGACCAGAACCTTAATTTAAAGTTATATCGTAAAGTAAAGTTTATTGGATCCATTCTTCAATATAAATAATGCAGTGGTTTCAAGTGAAAGTAAAGTTGCCAGATTTAGTAATTGGAAATAAAAGTTACCCTGTAAAAATGTATTTACTTATAATTATCACTGTACCCATAAATACAATACATAACACTTGAGAGGAAAGAACCAAATTCATGGGACATAAAAATACCTATTTCTTTAAGAAAAATAAAGTATATTGATCAAATTACCCTTTTTCAATGATAATTCTTCAACTAATAAATCCTTATTTTGTAGAATTTACCAATAATTTGCAGTTGCACTCTTAGCTCCATTTACATTGCCATAAATTTCTACAGTAGTCACTTCTAACTTATTCCATCCTTTGGGCCATTAAATATGCAATACAGAGCAAACGCGTTCACCATTTCCATTATGAGAAGCTAAATTGAAGAGGCACAAGCACAAAATTAATAGCTTTAAGAATTAGCATCTAATTTAGTTTGCTTACGAACAAAACACATTCTTCAAAATCGCGTTCGCGTTGTATCAACAACTGTTTGAAGTGTTGTCCAATGAACGAACTGAACATTGTCGTCAATTTCTATTGCACTCAACTTGGAAGCCTATTTAGTAGACTCCATATAAAAACTCATAACTAATCTTGTCCTATTTAAGAACAGTATTGACACTATGAGAGATAAGGTTTAAGTGTATTCTTGCTTCCAGATAATTAGCAAGTTCTTTAAATCCCTGGAGTAATTGAAGGACACTATTTGATCGTTTTTCCACTTTCATTTTTGCTACATATAAATATATTGACAACGACAATTAATGATTTATTTAAAAAGAGTAAAAAAGTTTGGAGGGCATTTCTTCAGAATTAAAAAATTGAAGCCAAAGTTTTAAATAAACTAAGTTTACCAGTTTTTGAATGTGAGAGAATCTAAATATTTTGAAGGCCAACAAATTCACAAAATCTTTTAATCATTCAATTCAAACTGTTTGAACCGCAGTGTGAAAAATGTGTCTAACACCACTTTACAATGAATTATTCATCCATGTGCACCTTTATGTATACATCCAAACATGGATTTGAATCAGCATCACCAAATACACTATATTTTTCTTATCGATCCAGTGGCAGATCCAGGATAAAAATGGGGGGGAGGGGCTTCCCTCCATTTGAGTAGTCTGAGAAAAGACATTGACTATTAATAATAGTTATTTTACACAGAATTGATAATAACTAACAGCATCTCACAAGGACTGAGCCCCAACTCTCTCAAATCCGATTCTTTTTCACATATCACAAAATTATGAATTGTGGTTTATTGTAGTTTTTTGACGTCAGTTCAAAGATAAGACTGAATTTATTAATTATTTTTTAGATTTAGCTGTAATTTAGACATGTATCATATAAGATACATTCGATCGCAACTTTTTTCTAAAACTGTTATATATATTCTTTATTATTACATATCTCCTTCTGAATAGCAGAATGCAAGTATGCCTTAATATAAACAGAAACGGGTCTGAAATTTGGAGGGGGCTTCAGGCCCCTCAGCTCCCCTAGATCCGCGGCTATCTTATAGTTAAAGGTTTTTATTTTCAAAAACTTCATAAGCTCAAAGCGTTTTGGGACAAAAATAATGCATAAAATTAGAGCAGGGGGGGTTTCTGCATTATAATTGCTTGCATCTGACGTAAAAACATGACAACTTAGGATTCTTGGCAGTCTCTATAATCCTGAATGGAGATTTTGCATTTTTAATAATTGCAGCAACAATTCCCTCCTGGCACTTTTAAATTGACTTGCGACTTTGGAATCCGAAAATACTTCCTTTAGCCAAAACTTATGATGATATACTTTGTGGAAAGCAATTTCAACTTTGGCTCCGAATATTTTATATATTTCTTCTGAATTTTTATTAAGTAAAATAAGTTTTTCTATCGGGTTTCTTTTAGTAAATGTGAACGTGGAACCCAATATCTCATTCTAAGCTGTTAGTATTTATTGGTCTATATCAGACTTTCCTCCATTTTCGATACAAAATGAACAGTTTCATACTAGCAAAGGGATAAGGGAAATTTTTAACCTAGGTTAATAAATGTCTATTGTCGCGAAATTTATATACTTCTGCGCTTTGGCATTTCGGGGATTAAATATACATAAATAGAAAGGATAATTAAAAAAAAACACAAGTATTGAAATAAGCATACATCGATAAACTCATCCATATATTAATCGTAACTTCAAAAGCCGAAATTTGTCACGTAGCTGAACGTTGATAAATCCCGCTAAATCCCATTCTTCAGAAAGGCTTAGAATTGACCTCTCCCCTCCCTTCCCGATCAAATTGATAAATAGTACTTACAAACGTTTTTTTCTTAACCAGAATAAAAAAAGAAGTTAAGTCCAAATCCTAAATGTTATTTTTTAAGTAAAAATACACAAGGTCAAAAGACTTGAGTCGCGTGCTCTTAATTATTCTGACTCATAAATGTATGACTGTATGACCATATGACCTTACGACCTTCAAAAATTCCAATAATTATCGGATTAACCTTGGGAAGACCTTTTCAATTATACCACTCGAAAGAGAATGTAAAACAACATAAGGGTTTTAAATTTCGTCAAAATCGGCCGAATAGTTACGATGTTATTGCACATAAAACTCTTTGAAACGTAAAATGGCTACCATCCAACCGTCGACCTACGGACCAAAATAGTAGCTTATAGACTTGCGTCCAAACGACTAAAAATACATCAAGTTCGTGCGAAAATAAACCAAATCGGGTTTTAAAAGAACCAAAACAACAACACTTCGAATACGGTTGTCAACCAGGATTATCAGATTAGCAGAGTTTTCTGTAAAGTGCCGAATTTTCAAACAGAATTGCCTTCGAAATATACAGATTTCTGGAGCTCTATTGACTAATTTTAGTAATTTACCGGAAATATTTAGAAACACATGATATTTATAGGACCGGATAGGATCAATATAGGTCAAAATCCTGAACTGCAGGACCCTTCCCATATATACGAGACGCTTAGCAACCTTGATTTAAATTGACCTGCTTCAGTTCAGGAATTAATTTCGCCGTTCGACGTTGGACAAGTTACATCACAAAAGGTCCTTTCGCTTATTATGTTCCTGGAATGTAGCGCATTCGCTGAGTGATGCCTCAAAAGCGCTTTAAGTAGAGAAACTCGAAATTTCTAGCTGTTTGCTAGAAACCAATGTTCCTTTTGAGAAGATACAGCGCATAGTTTTACAATTTTAGATCAATCGAGATTAAAAACACCTTTGTTGGGTCTTTACAGTCAAGGAAAAGTTAGTGGAAGATTTGAAACAAGTGCAAAAGACAACACGAGATTACGAGTTTCTCTTGGACCACTGGAGGGTGAAGGGCGTGGGTTTCTTTCATTTTTCGGTTGTAGCAAGGATATTTTCTCCCCTACACCACCCATCACCTTAAGACACATATATCTTTTTCCATGCTGCCTGTGGTTAAAATTTTGCCACTCATATTATAATCTCAACGCAATTTATCAGGAGCAATGTGCATTTTCTTACACTTGTCTCCGTTGGATTACATGTGGTATCTATCCAAGTCTCTGTGCAAGTTTTCAACCAAAAGGATAATCAATCCTAGTAAATACTAGCCGGGTATAGTGGTTAGCACGCTTGCCCGGCAAGCGAATCTCCGTCGGATTCTTTATAAAGCTGACGCTATTGACTAGGGAGGTTACCTCCGTGACTGGGGAGAGGTAGGTGGGGCACGTAGCCACGATAAGGCAGTCCACCTAAGAGAAGGATAACTCTGATTTCAAAACCCTGGAGCCACAGGCATAATTTGCCACTTCCAGTAGATCCTCTGTGAGTATTATCAGCAAATATTGAAATTTTGAATAATAAATTGATGGCAAAATCATTTGTATATATAAAAAAGCAAAAACCCGAGAACAAAACCAAGATGGACGTCGATAGTGACCAATGGCCATAGGAAACATTTCCAGTGAGAGAACTTTCTCCCTACAATTTTTCTGCAGGTCTTTCGCAATTTGATTGCGTCGATCCTGATTCCACGCGTTTATAGTTTTATCGAAGGATTTTAATGTGGTACGGTATCAAGTCCTATTTTGAAATCAAGATGAGAATATTTACACCCTGATCGTGATAAAACCATCAGAATATTTCTTGTAAAAAATCGACTAACTTGCATAAGTATGTCGAAAGCAGTGTTCCGATTCATTTCTTTAGATATTTATCTTTAGATTCTCAACAATTCTCGAACAATTTACTTCAAGAGTATACCAAAGACCTAAGTAAGAAAAATGGGCCGAAAGTTAACAGGATCAGCTTCTATAGCCTTTTTGTCAAAATAAGTTCTAAAAGTTTCCGAAGTGAAATGAGAGAGAGCCTTCCTGAATATTTTTTAGGAATAATTAGATTGAATCAAATAGATTTGTGCTTGCTGTCTCTCAGTGTTTTATCAACGTGTTTAATTTCTACGAACTTCTCATAATAGTCTAAACTAAGTTTGAGATATTCTCCCTAGAGAGACAGAGGGATATATATATATATATATATATATATATATATATATATATATATATATATATATATATATATATCTTAAGAGAGCAGAGGGTTGCGCGTTGCCAGGCGTATACGTATTTTAAGGGATAAATAAGCAGGCTAAATTTAGAAAGTTAATTATTATATATTAACTTTTTGGTACCGACTTTTCCGGTAGGAGCCCATTTTCAAGGATATGAGATTATAAATATATACAAACACTACGCAATGGCTTCGCCACTCGCAAGGGGGAGCTTGCGCTTCACTACTAAGATTAAAATTTAAAATCTAAAAAAAAGCAGCCATGTTTAAATTTTTCAAAAATTTCTGAACTTCGCCAATTATAATAATTTTAAAAAGGAACTCTAAACTAAATTTTTCCCTTTTCAAAATATCACATTGCTAAAATTTTAATTATAAAAGAAGATATATAAAAATAAATTTTCTGAACTTCACCATTTGTAATTCTTTAGGTTTTAAAAAAATTCACAAAATTTCGATACTTATATTTATTTCTGAAGTTCACCATTTTGTTTTTTGATAATATAAAAGAATTATTAGAAATAATCCCCTTCTTAAATTATAGAGTTAGTGATGATGATGATGATGATGATGATAATAAGAATTTTTAGAGAAGTTATCAGAAATTTATAAATTAATTATATGGGAAATGGGAAGCAGCAGAGGTGGTAATTTTCAAATTATAAAAATGCAGGGCTTTTAACTATTAGGGAATGGGAAATATATTTTTGTTTTTCAAATAAAACTGAGATCAATTAGTTTTGAGTGTTTTCGTTGTAAAAAAAGAGACAAATTAGAAATATTTGAAAAATAGGGGTTGTTTGGGGGGGGAGTGGATTTGGCGTGCGTAATTCGTGGGTGATTATAGTTGTAATAAAAGTGGAAATGAGCTTGTGTCGGAGTTTAAAGTGGGTTTTTTAATTGAAAAATTAGTTAAGTTGGGTTTATGGTGTGGATGTCTGTTTTCGTAGTGTATTTGGATAGGAGAGAATTCGAGAGTAGTGAGTGGGGCTCCAGTTCTGTTGCTGGTGCCTAAATGTGCACAAATACGGGTATGTAGTGTGCGCTGTGTCGATTCCGAATACACCACGGAATTCATCTCGAGCAGGTCAATTCATCTATAATGGAGGTCGGAGAAGCGTTGGTATTTTGTCTTTAATGTTGAAAAGATGTTGTACTTTGCGTCTGTTTTGAAAAATTAGTATTAAATATGTTGCAAGAAATGAATTCTTAAGAAATGGTGAGAGTTTGACCCAGAGAAGTGAATTGAGGGGTCCTATATATGGGAGAGGTATAAACACCTTTTCTTTAGGGACGTTGTATGAGGGATCTTTCGAGTTAAATATTATATTGATCAAATTTCGAAGAGTTCGGTCGTGTAAGTTTGAAGGAGATCCGTTTTGTTCGAAATAGTTAGTGAGGAAAGTGATCTCGTTGTGGTAATTGTGGTATGATGAAGAGAGATTGTAAGCGCGAGAAAGTAAGGTTTTGATAGGAGTTTAATTTGATTTTGGTGGAACAATGACTAAGAAAATGAAGTCCAGAACCCGCATGTATAAATTCTCGGTGAATGGAAGTGGAGAAACCGTCGGTTGTGCGTGTTATTAGTTGGTCTAAGAGAGGAATGGAGTCGTTTTCTTCATTTACTTGAGTGAGGTTAATATTTGGATGTAACTGGTTTATGTACTCTAGGAATTTATCAGATGAACTTTTAGAGCGGAAAAGGGCGACGGTGTCGTCCTGTAGAAGATAAGACGGAATTGTAAGGGGCATTTGTCAAGTGCTTCTTCTTCTAAGTTACACATGGAGAGATTTGCGAGAGGGGCGGCAATAGGACTTCCCATTGCCAGGCCATCTATTTGGTGAACAAAGTTTCCATTGAATGAGAAATAGTTTTGTGAGAAACTGTAAGTAGTATTTTCTTCATTTGTTTCTCATTAAAACAGTGAAAGAAAGAATTGGGGGAAGGAAACGCGAGAGAAAGAAAAATATAAATTGTCTCTAAAAGTGGGACACTGGTGTATAGGGAGGATACGGCAAAACTAGCCATATATAGGTTGGAATTTTGTTTTGTAATTTCTTCTTTTAGGTGTAGAGAATTTCTGACAGTGTATTGGTTTGTGGCAAGGGGGGTAATAAGTGGGGCTATGAATTTGGCTGTTAAAATAATTAGAGAGGTTATAGGTTGCGAGAATAGGTCGAAGGGGTACATTAGGTTTATGGATTTTAAGGAGACCGAAGGGTTGGCCGTAGGTGGAGCCTGTAGAGTGAAGCTGTTTATAGGTCTCTCCGTCAAGGGCGTGCGATTTTTTAAGTAAAAGAAGAAGCCTATTGACTTGGTCCTCGAGTCGGAGGGAGAGTTTCAGCGGGTCTTCTTGGACGGGAGCAAATTTGGACCGGTCATCTAAAATCATGCGCATTTTTCTTGTATATTCCTCTTTCTATATTATATCTACACCTTTACCTTTGTCAAGGCGGGTAATGATACGGTTATCTTTTGAAGATAGTTCTCGTAACAGGGTTATATCATCTTTATGGAAATATAAAGGGATTATATTAGGGTGGCCCAAGCTTATAGGGTAAATTTTCATCTTTAATTTTCTCAAAGTCTCACCCCTGCTCATTGTGAGGCTTGGATCAAAGACCGAGGACATAAATTTTTAGCTTGATCTATGACTATTTTGTGCTGCTGCCAAGATCATTAACTTTTTGATCTCTAGTTTTCCCACACCACCTTTGAGGTAACTATTACAGGCGCTTCTTTTTAGACCTAATCCAGGGAGAGGACAGCATTTTCTCTTTATTTAGAGCACAAACGTTTTCTTACTTGTATCTTATTGTCTTCAGGAATCTTCTCCCGATGCCTCTGTACCAGGTATTGTAACTAGTGTTCATTTTTCGTAAGATAGTTGTTAAAGCTTTGTACGAGTGCAATAGCCCTTTTTGCATTGTCATTGACCACCATTAATGTTTGTATTGACTCTTTAACCTTCTTCTAATCTTCTCTCGACTGCCATTCCGAAGGATCCACCTAACGAAATGATGATTCTTTTGCCACTTTTTAGAAGAGTAATCGAGTTTTTTGGGTCATAAACTCGGCCAAATTCCTCTCCCTTAATTAGACTTCATCGGACAACATGCAGCGCTTTGATGGGGAATGTCTTTCCGGGGCATAATTAATGTACGCCTGCATTTACACAAGGTAATCAACAAAGTACACATACAGCTGCTGTGTTTGACCTAATTAATGTTGTACGACACATTGTTAAATAGTATTTAATGCTTCTGTAATAAAATCAACCTACTTACATTTCTCTATAAAAAATAAAGACTATAATCACGTGGCGGCAACACTAAATATTATTGGAGGGAACTGAAATTTATCATGCAGAGTTTTTGAGTCAAGCCTCATAAATTCTGAAGGTGAGAGTTCACCTTTTCAGAAACTTATTTTTGAGGGCCACCCTAATATATATATATATATATATATATATATATATATATATATATATATATATATATATATATATATATATATGTAATGAATAATTAACAAAGTAGCACGTGAGGTTCGCAACGAATGCAATGACCCGCAGGGAAAATGAAAAGGTGCTTCCAAGTACTTTTGAACTTCATTTAGTTCATTCTCAAGCATAACTACAAAAGAAAATAATATAATAAGCGTATATATAAGCTAGTAAAAGATAAAGGACCGCCTCTAAGACAAAAGAGATCACCAATGAGGAAGTAGGAGAGGGATGGGTAAATTAACATTAAGATTTAGCTATAACAAAGGTAGCAAGGTCAAACTGAGAGGCAGAAAGGCTCAAGAACAGAGCCAAAAGGGTTAAAACGATTAACGGATAAAGTGGGAGATTAGGAGAGACAAGAAAAGTAAATTGAAACGAAGGGAGGAGGGACAAGGAGAGAGGAAGAGAAATAAAATAATGCTAATACAAAATCAATGCAATAATTAAATTGACACATCGGGTTCCCATAAAAATGAAAATTGCCCCCCCAAAAAATTAGGAATATAAGTCAAAGCTAATTTCTTTAAGAATGAGTCTTTTCATACAAAGTTAGGTTAGGTTTGGTTGGGTCAGGTTATGTTAGGTTAGTTTAGGTTAGGCTAGGCTAGGCTAGGTTAGGTTAAGTTAGTTTAGGTTATGTCAAGTTATGTTATGGTAGGTTTAGTTAGGTTAGGTTAGGCTATGTTAGTTAAAGTTAGGTTAAGTTTGGTTAGGTTTGGTTAGGTTAGGCTAGGATAATTTAGGTTAGGTTAAGTTTGGTTAGGTTTGGTTAGTTTAGGCTAGGATAGTTTAGGTTAGGTTAAGTCTGGTTAGGTTTGGCTAGGTTAGTTTAGGTTAGGTTAAGTTTAGTTAGGTTTTGTTAGGTTAGGTAAGGTTCGGTTATGGTAGGTTAAGTTAGGTTTATATTGGTTAGGTTAGGTTTGTTAAGGTAACAGCTTTTGCATCTCTTACACATGTTTGTATGTGCGTCAACGCATGTCTGTCGAGGGAAGAGAGCGTGGGATTGGAGATTCTTTCCGTCGTGGGTTAGCCTCCCCCTCCCCTTGGCTATCGAACCCCTACCTGGAGCAGTTTATGGTTATATGAGGGGGAGAGAAGTATTTCGATTACCTCGGGTCTACTATATACTTTCCCAAGATCCATCCAATTTCGAAATTGCCTTGGCAACACTGAAGCCTGTCAAAGAGAAACAGGGGATAAATCAAACCTACAGTGGACTGTTCCAAAGCCAATTACAGGCTCGAATTTTGGAACATATCTCAGTTGAACTCAGAAGACTATCCCCACTATTAGATCTCCCATCGTCCGGTCGTTTAATTGCCCTCTGAAATGTAGCCGGGCGCCTCTTCTAAGGAGATTTCTTTCAGAGGATTAAATTTACTTGCCTCTATGTTTTCGCTCCTATGTATGTAAATTTCGTTCTAACAACTTCGTTCTACTTTCCGACATTAAACAAGCTTTTCTTCAAATTCGATTGAAGTCAGAGAGCGACAAGACTCTTTTTTGCTTTTAGGGGGGCTTAAAGAAGGCAGACTCGTTCGTTTCTTATAGATAAAGACGCTCGTCTTCGGTCTAACCTGCTCCACCTTTGGGTTAAATTTAATTTTGAAACATCTTTTCGAGAGCTTTCCTAATGATTGTTACAACTAAACTTTTAAATAATTCATTTTATGTCGATAATTTTGTGTATACTAACTCTGATGCTGACTTTCTCGAAGAAATGTACACTAGCGATAATGAAAGGTTGACTCAAGGGGAGTTCGAACTCCGATCCTGGAATCCAAATATGAACTGTTAAAAGCCTTATTCAAAGCCGAGAAGACGTCCGAAGAAAAGAACTGCGAAGTCGAATGAGTCTTGGAATACAGTTATCAGATAAACAGTGATCTGATGGGTTTAATTGACCTTATATTCAAAGAAATCGTCAAAATTAAGCGTAATGTCCTATCGATGGTTTATCAATTGTTTGACCCCCTCGGATTATATCAGCCTGTTATTATTCGTGGTGGACTGCTCATGAAAAAGCTGTGGTCTCAGAAGTTGGATTGGGATAGTCCGATTTCTGGCCCTGATGCCGATTTGGCGAAGTTGGTCGAAGTGAAAATTTTACAGTATGCCTTTGAGGATAATGGTGGGGCAGAGCTTTATATATTGCGCGATGTAGGCACGTCTTGCTACGGATTCCCAATCTATTCTGTTTTCCAAAATAGATCTAAGTTAATCAGCTCAAAGTGAAAGATATCCCCATTTTCTAAGATAACGCTACCCTGGCTCAAATTCATGAGTGTAATCCTTCTTTTCAAGACCCTAACTTCTTTCCATGAATCCTTCTTAAAGCCTTTTAAATCCGTTGAAAGACTGGTCGACGCTCAGATCGCCTTTTCTTGGCTTTTAAACGATGTTCGAAAATCAAAGAATAAATCGGTTTTCGTGAAAAACCACCTGCAGGATATAAATCAAATTAAAGAAGAACTCACTCGCAAATTCAAAACGCCCATTCCTTATAATTACTTTAACACATTCCAAAACCCCGCTAACTCAATAACGCGGGTCGTCTCCCTTAAGGAATTAAGTTCCAAATTATACCCTTGGCCCCATGGGCAGGCATGGCTTACCCTTCATATACGGCAATGATCCCCAATGTCGAGTCGATCATAACAATTCATGTCGTTTGTATTGGATATATATCATATAACCCCAAAGTTTTCCCATGGAAACCGACTTTTTAGAGGCCGGTTCTAATCAAAGGGGAAATATAACACCACCTCTCGTAAAAGATCTCGATCTTTTTTCTGGACCAACACCGTCTTGTGAAAAGCAACAGTTGGATTTTATAATCTATCTTTTATGACTACGACGTCGTAAATCCCGTATTATTGGAAGAGAATTACTATTTAACTCGTTTAATCATTCAAAACGTTCATTTGAAATGCAAGCATCTGGGAATTGACTCCATTCGAACCCGCCCTTAGGAGCGAATGATTTGGGGTTACCCCCCCCCCGCCAAACTGTTAAAAAATTCCTAGCGATTGCTTTCTTTCAAGAGGTTCAATTCCTTTGCTTTTAAGTACCTTAAGATGACTAGTTTCACGAAGGCTCAGATGGACCTAGTTCAACTTTTCAAACACCCCGGTGTCGACTTTACTGGACATTTCTTTGGTAAAGAATTTGAGCTGTCTCAATGTGAAGGTATACCTTCTTATCTTTACATGTCTGAACGTGAGAGCGGTGCACAGAGAAGTTGTACCCGATGTGTCCACCTCTCAGTTCATTAAAGCCTTTCAGCGGTTTTCAAATCTTTATGGGGTACCTGACTATATTTACAGCGATAATGCTTAGACCTTCGTAAAAGAGGTCATGTTCTCAAGCTCACTTACTTTCTAGCAACTTCAAGTACCTTACTATACTAGTTCATTCGAGGTGGGTTAGGAGCTTTTGGAAAAATGAGTTCGTGTGATCAAAACCATGGGTCGAGCCACTCTGGAGTACTTTGATTTTCTCACTCTTATATCTTCCATTCAAAGCGCCGTGAACGAGCGCCCTCTTATCTTCAGATCTTGAGAGATAAATCTTCTCCCTCTCACCCCCAAATCCCTCCTTAAACTACATGTTAATTTGAGTCTCACTTTCAAGCATTCCGACAAGGGTGGTCCAATTTGCACTCCGGACTGAAACCCTCCCAATCTCGAAGCTTTCAGAGATATGTAGTTTCTTTCGTGCCTTTTGAGTTTGAGGGAACTAAACAAAGATCTGTACAAAGTTCCTGGATGAATCGAGACAAGGTAGGCAACATGGTTCTTGTACAAAGCCCCTTAAAGACAAGGGCATTTTGGCAAATGGTGTGCGTCCTTGCTCTATTCCCAGTGGAAGATAATAAGTTCCAAATAGTTAAACTGCAACGAGGAGATGGCCATTTCATACAATACCTCATCAAACATCTCTACCCACTCGAACTGTCTGTAACCTACTTTAAATCCCAGGGTTAGGGCCCCAGCTCGATGATTGCATATAGTTAGCAGGAACACGAACGATCCGATTGGCCTTAAGGTGAACCTCTCCTAGCCTCAACTCGACGCCAAAGAGCCGCGGCGAATTTTGCTAAGGAGAGAATTCTAAAGCTTGCTGCCTAGCCGCTAGCTAGGCTTACTATTCATTCATCTGAAAAATTCATTTCAAATATATGATCAACTCAAATACTTGATCATCTCAAACATAATCTCAAAAGTTCATTTCAAATCAATGATCATATCAAATAGTGGATCATCTCAAAACCTCATTTTAAATACCTGATCATGGCAAATACTTGATCATTCTAAATATTTCCATTAAAATTATTCATCTCACATGGTTCAAAATTCAATTAATTTCCTCTCAAATGTTCTCCTTTCAAAGATCTCCATTCGAATACTTATTTGAGTACCTCTTTCCAATGTCTCATCTAAGATACTTTGTTCCGTTACCTAATTTTTACACGAACTAGATTTCAGGATTTCTTGGTTAAGCTTTACAACATTATGAAGCTTTTAATTTTCTCTGACCGGGAGGTTGTTAAGATTGCGGCTTTTTGTACCTCTGACACATGTGTCTGTATGTGCGTGAACGCATGTCCGTCGAAGGAAGATAGGGTAGGAGTAGATTCTTTCTGTCGTTAGCCCCCCCCCCCTCCCTTCTTCCTTGGCTATCGAACACCTACGCAGGTCTGTTTATAGTTATATTAGGGGGGAGATGGTATGTCGGTATCTGTTGGTCAAGTCAGCAAAGCCCCCGCTCTTCTCCCACCCTTACCATCTCCCACTTCTCCCCGGTTCTTTGGAAACCCATTTGCAGAAAACTGACTCAAAGCACAGTTAAGGCCTGCTCTAGTTTGAGTTCCTCTTGGCCTTGCGTGACTTTTCGCATCCGTTACACTCCGCGCAAAGTAAGCCTTCGTTCTTTTCCTCGAATTCCTTCTGCGTGCTCCCACAAAAGTGATATCAAAACTCATCTGAGACTCACATCAAACTCATCTAAATTTATTCAAAATTTCGAACCTTCAAAGTCATGCATACCATTCTATGTATTTTGAACCCTTAACTAACTACATCTAACGAGAGCATTTGGGACTAAACCTCGTTTCGAATAATCTCTGGAGAGACAAAATTTCTTTCCAACTCAATTGGAGATGATCGCTTCTCATCTAAGCGATACCAACTTGCTTAGCACTCCCTCGATTTTGGGATAATAACCTTAAAAGGTTATGTTAAGTTAGTTTAGGTTGTTAGGTTAGGTTAGGCTAGGTTAGTCTCTAAACTGATATAGGTCGCAAGTCCGAGAGATCTCAATCTGTAGGAGATGCGGATATTTGAATTATGTAATATCCCATATATTTAGACAATCCCCAAATCTCAACATTATAATGGGTGAAGCAATTAATAAATAAAGTGAGATATTTCTCTCAACCTTTGTGATTAAGGTGCAAGTTCTATAAATTTTATCGCAGATAATCTGTAAAGCAATTGAGTCAAAGACGAGAGAAGGTGGAAGGGGAATTGCTGTGACAAAGCTACACAATTTTAACTAACTCACTCCTCAAAAGCACTAGGCCCCTTCAACTACATATATATGGCCCCCTTCCAAATACCACACATGCGATGTAGTAGATACATTGCATCAGTGGTATTAGGAAGGGGGCCATAACTACTCAATTAATAAGAAGAGAGACTAGGCAGAGTAAAACGAGACGTGGAACTATATTAGGCTGCTGCAGAATCGGGCGTTATACAAATAAATTCAAAGACACTTTGCAAAGACTTTGCAACATAAACAAGGATAATCATGTTAGCATGGAATGCCATTTGTCATGCAAATTTGATTTATTAATTTCACTAATAATAATAACGTCGCTATTTTATTCACGTACAAAGAATGTATCAAATGACCGTGATAATTGAACAAATAAAACCAGGGTTCTCTGGGAAATTTTAGGTAATTCTATGCAGTCAAACACTTTTGTAAAATGCGATTTGCTCTCCAGCGAATATCAATTAGGAAATATCAAATCAAATTAGTTTTTAGATTAAATCAAATACAGGATCTTCTGAAACGTTTTTTCTCATATGCATAAACATAGAAATTCATATAATTATGAAGTATCCAATTATGAAAATTCGGTTGATTCATTTAACGCTATGATGGCTATTAGTTGCTCTTACAACCCAAATTTGGTTGAATTATTTAACGCAATGCATTGATTATTCGGTCTTTATGGCAACCGAAATTTTTTAAAATTATTTAACGCTATGTGGTTTCTATGGCAACGAAAATTCAGTTATTTAATACGATGTGCTCTTAATAGCAACTGAATTTCTGTTGATTTAATTAATACTATGCATAGACAATGTAGTATCTATCGCAAGGACAATTTAGTTCCTTTATTTAATGCTATGCGTATTCTATATGGTCTCTATGACAACGTAAATTCAGTTCATTTAATTAACGCTATGCCTATGCTATCTGGTCTCTATAGCAACTGAAATTTGGTTGATTTATTTAACGCTATGTCCATGTTATGTGCTCTTTATATCAAGGATATTCGTTTGATTTATTTAACGCTATGCGTAGGCTATGTGGCTTATATGGCAACAGAAATTGGGTTGAATTATTTAACGCTATGCATAGGCTATGTGGTCTCTATGGCAATTGAAATTTGGTGGAATTTAAAGCTATTTATATGTTATGTGCACTTTATGGCAATGGAAATTCATTTGATTTATTTAACGAAATGCGTAGGCTATGTGACTCGTTGGTTACTAAATTTCTGTCATTTATCGAACTAAACCTTGTATACAATCATGTATATCTTACAATACACATGAAAATATTTGAGCAAGCAGTTTTTGACATACGTGCTTATTTTTGGCCTTCAAATAAATATCACTGACTCGAACTTTAGCTAAATGTAATTAATTAAAAGAAAAGCGATCATCAGTTAATCGATTCCACTATCAATGTACTCTGTACTTTCACACAATTTCTCTAAGTAAACAACCCAAACATTGCAATTGCAATTATATTAAAAAGGGGGTAATGCAAAGTGCATGATTATTTATAATTTCAAATTCATTACTTATATTTCGATTCAAAAGGTTGATAATATTAGCAAAGTCATCGATTACACAGGGGAAGAATTTTAATCACATTTTCTGGTGACTTAGATTTATCTGCCAATTTTAATTAGTTTTTCATGCTGATTTCAAATATATAATCCATTTTTACCTACATGCTATAGTTATTCTGTAATTTATATTTTCTCGTTTCCCCGAAAACTGCCCTTCGGACAGACAGAAAGGGTGCTTGTAAAGGGTGTTCCATTAAACGGATCGAAGTTAGCAGTAAATAAAACAGTGATATTGGTAAAAATTTATTGATTTCCCTATTAGATAATGTCAAGTGAGTCATGGCAATTATGTACGAAAAATAATATTGCCTAAATATCCGCCAAGGCTTCGACGGCACACCTCCACTCGATGGTCAAAGTTTTGATGACGTCTCTGCATAGTTGCTCCTCGATCTCACCAATCTGCCTTATTATCTCATCCTTCAGCTATTGAGTTGTTGTTAGCTTGTTGGCATAGACCTTACTTTTGAGATGACATCAAAGGAAGAAATCTAAAGGCACCAAGTCACACATTTGTGGTGGCCAATTGATCTCGATTATGTTGACCAAAATAATCGCGAAGTGCCCGAAATGCGTTTCTGTTTGAACGTCCATCTACGTAATAGGCTTCAATAACTTTAACACGTTGTTCTATTGTTAATTTTTCAATCGTTGAAATTGCCAAAGAATGAGGTTGTTAAATCTGAAAGAAAAATAAAAAAAACATTAGACGCTTAAACTTAACTCACTATTAAAATCAGTTCAAGTTATTGGAACACCCTTTAGAAAGCAAATACTTTACAGTACATAGGAGTAAGATAGTAATAAGCGTTATTGTGCAAAATATTGACATTATTATTTATTTTTTCAGGTCTCATGTTAGAGTGATAACTTCTTCAAGAGGAAATTGCGTTAATGACCCAGACACCTTCTGCTACATATGTGGCTGTTACATGCTAGTTCGTCAAAGGCGCAATATATCAAACTTTGTGATCCGCACTTATAAGGCATATTTTGATGTTCCTCTTGGCGATCAAGATAAGAAGTGGGCCCCACATGCTGTTTGCCATAGTTGTGTGGAACATCTTCGTGAGTGGACGAAAGGAAAGAGAAATGGTCTTCCTTTTTGGAATCCCCATGGTGTGGCGAGAGCCAAAAGATAATGTATCGGACTGTTATTTCTGTCTGGTGAATACTAATGGGATTGGCAAGAAAAATCGGCACAAGATCGACTACCTCAACATTCCCTCGGCGATCCGGCCAGTACCTCATTTAGAGTCTTTACCAGTTCCGATGTTCAGTGGATATGCTTCCTCCGAGGATGAAAATGATGTACCTGATATGGACGTCCACGGAATGGATTTAGAGTCTGCAAATTCATCATCAGATGCTGAACAGTCATTAGCTCCTCACTGTTTCAATAAAGAGGATTTGAATGACTTGATACGTGATTTGGTGCTCTCCAAGAAAGTTGCAGAACCTTTAGCCTCCAGTTTGAGTGAAAGACATATGCTCAACAGGCAGGTACCGGTATCATATTACCAAACAAGGGAGAGTACATTTGTTAAGTATTTCTCTGAGGACAAACAATTTGTATACTGCCACGATGTTCCTTGTTTGTTTACCGAGTTGGGACTTGGCGCCTATAGCTCTGCTGAGTGAAGGCTGTTTTTGGATAGCTCTAAACGTAGCCTCAAGTGTGTCCTTTTGCATAATGGCAATGACTTTGGCGCAGTTCCTCTCAGTCACTCTGTCTACCTGCGAGAAACTCACGATGACATAAGAATGGTCATGGATTTACTTAAGTACCATGAACAAAATTAGATTATATCTGTATACCTTAAGATGGTCAACTTCCTCCTTGGCCAGCAGAAGGGATATACACATTTTCCATGCTATATCTGTATGTGGGACAGTAGAGCCCGTGACAAACACTGGTCGCCAAAAGATTGGCGAGTTCGGGAAACTTTGGAAGCAGGAATGCCAAACATTGTTAATGAGCCAATCGTAATTCGAGAGAAGATCGTTTTCCATCCACTTCATCTCAAACTGGGGTTGATGAAGCAATATGTCAAGGCGTTGAGCACTGACAATGATTGTTTTCAGTACATAGAATCGGCGTTTCCTGCTTTGTCATACGAAAAAATAAAAGCAGGAGTATTTGATGGTCCCCAAATCCGAAGACTTCTGAGTGATTCTAGATTCGTGAACACCATGAATGAAAAAGAGAAGGCAGCCTGGCTCTCATTTTATACCGTTGTTCGTAACTTCTTGGGAAACAAAAAAGCGCATAACTACGAGAATCTGGTTACTAATATGCTTTTAGCATATCGTGATCTGGGATGCAACATGAGTGTGAAGCTGCATTTCCTAAATAGTCACCTCGACCGATTCCCATAGAATCTGGGAGTCGTGATCGACGAAGAAGGGGAACGCTTCCATCAGGATTTGATGACGATGGAAGAGCGCTACCAAGGTCACTAGGATAGACACATGATGGCGGACTACTGCTAGACGATTAGAATAGATCAGCTAGAAAAGATTTACAAGAGAAAGAGTTACAAACGCAAATATTTTCCCGATTGAAATCAAGAAGAGGTCCTCCAGCCTGATGTACGGTCATTAATAAATTAGCATCTATTTACTCACAGTATTTGTAATCCTAATGTGTAATTCAATTGTCTTCTCATATGCAATAAAATGTTTGTGCAAAAAAACCTGCTTTACTATAAATAACGCAAAAGGATGATTCAAAATTACTTCAGGGCATGATGATAGGCGTGATAAAATGAAAATTATTGTATAATATTAGTTATTGGTATTACGAAAAATCTGTAGCCTTTAGAGAGAATCTGATTTCAGATTTGAATTCCGCATCCTCGAATTAGGTAGTAAAATGGTTTTTTGTCAATTCACCAAATCCATTGTTCGCCAGTGTTATTTTTTTTAAATATTGGAAGATTGGAATTTTCAGGCCAAAAATAAAATTCGTCAAAAGAAACCCGTAGACTTTAACTGCCTAAATTTTCTTTGCAATTGATGGTACCCAATGTTCTTGACTTCACGTTAATCGGGAGGTAACACACAACTTGATGTCATTTTTTCTTATGCCACGACGTTGAGCCACCCTTACTCATGTGCTCAGTGTGGTGCCACGGCTACAAACGCTAATTCTCTTGCTTAAATATTCAGTCGTTTCATTTTTCACTTACATGCTGAAATTTACCTGGATCAAATAGAGAAAAACATCTAATAGAAATGCTAACTTCGCCTACGTTGTTTCATCTAAACTAATTTGCAAAGTTCTTCTTCATTTCAATTCAATTTTTCAGAAGGGGTTCTATAAAGAATGGAAATGAGAGATGTATAGTTAAAAAGAAATAAAGCGAGGATAAAGGAAAATGTAGAAGATTTGCAACGAGATGCAAGGCGCCTGGAGGTCAGGTGAATCGCTTCGTTAATCGTTTAATGTGTTTGATTCTTTTTATGGTCTATGCTTTTTTTTAGAAGTTCAAGGCTCTAACTTTTCTTTGTTTTATATTTATTCTTTTTGACAATTTATTTTATTTTGTTTGATTTTTCTTACCATTGTGTTAGTTTGTGTGTCTTCTGTGTTTGTACATGGTGATTAATTTATTTGTGTCTTTGAATGTTGTTGTTTGTTTAATTGTGTGTTCGTATATTGCTGTTTATATGTATATTCATATACTTGTGTGTTTGTAGTTTGCATCTTTAGTTACTTGTTTGTTTTTAGTTTTGGGTTATATGTTAATGTTTCTCGGGTTGTTTTTTTTAATTACCTGGTGTTTTTTCTTATTTGGATCCTTTCTCTAATAATACCGTGTAGCTCATTTATAATTTCTAATAGTCGAGATAAATATTTCTCTCTAAATAACCATCTTTCTTCTGTGTGAAGGAAAAGATTATATACTTTGTTCGAACCTCTTCGAAGAGCTGACCAAACAGACGCGACATAAGGGGCCTACTTCTAATGTATTTAACTATTTTTACAATCGTGTCGAATGAATTCAATTAACACAAACTCTCTTCCTAAGAAACACTTCACGATGGAGAAAGAAATTTTTTGCCTTTCTTTCCCACAAGAACGAATCCTTTTATTGAGCCAGCCATTAAAGGAGCACTATCTTTACAAATTCCCACATGATTTCCATGGTTAACCACAAGTTGTCAAGTAAATATTTAATAGTCAGATTATAGTCATGATCAAAAGTTTTGAGACTACTATATTTTTTTCTTATAAGAAAATTCATAGATCTAATCAGACGCATCATTTTCCTTTAGTATGTTAGCTTCATAATTTGAAAGTGACATATACAAAATTTAGGGCTGAAACCCATTTCATTAATAAATACAGTCATTTGATGTGCGAAGTTATATGTTTCTACAGTTATTCAGAACTGCTTCAATTCGTTTCGACATATTGGAGACCAAATTTTTAGGATATCTTAAATGTTATTACTCCATTTTTGTTTAATAAAACCGCGCAACACCTCACAATTGTATGGCTTTTGTTTAGGAGCCGCACGTTAAATTATCACCCACAAATTCTCTATTGGGTTCTGTCGTGGGTTAACCGAGATTATGTTTTTATTTTTATTGTACTTCCAGTGATCGCTTCAGGATCGATCTCTAAGAGCACTTTTCTTATTTTTATTCTATTAAATTAATACAAAGGGGAGTTCTCTCTTTAATATACTAAATACTGCCAACGCAACTTGTTCAAGGATAATTCAAACACTTCAACCAAAATAGACCTTGACTACATTAATCAACTCAAACAAAAATTAATATATACACGTACAAAATACAACTTAAAAATGGTTCTTAAATCCCGTTACCGACACTCGGTTTCTGGTGGCTTTAAGGGAGAACAATTTACTTTCAAAAAATTCGTCTTCAAGATATACAACTAATCTACGTTAAAGACACGGGGCCATAAAAATAGAATAGATTACTCATATAAGGTAGTGGGGTTTACCCAGAGAATCCAAACGAAATACCTTCAATCGAATCTTGTCAGGAGAGGCGTCGTGAGTGTAGTTTATTTGTTTCTCAATAGAGGGCGTTACTTCGAACGAGGGGTGGACGAGTGACGTCACGCAGAATTTCGAGTCGGCGTAGGAGAAGGGAACCAAAACAAAACACCGATTGAAGAGGTGATGCGTCGGGCGTTTATGACCTTGAAAAGGTTTTCTCAGACGAGGCTTGAAGATGGCTGTATGATTTTCTAGTGATTTGGTTTTGTTTGTAGAGCTTCTCTTTTGGGTGAGAAATCTATCTAGTTTGGAGTGTCAAACTCAGATAGGGTAAGATCACTTGACGATCTTTGGTAATCGAAATGTGCCGACGGTACTTAGAGGTAAGATCACTTTAGGATCTTTGTTAATCGAACTGGGCCGACGGTACTTGGAGGTAAGATCACTTGACGATCTTTGGTAATTGAACTATGCCGATTATACTTGGTGCATTCTGGTATTGCCCCCCAAAATGAAAGTTCTTCTTATCTTGCTGAGGGAATTCTATCTCGGCAAGTTCTAATCGATGTCGTGACGAGACAAGAATTGTTCCTTTTGCTCTTGACGAATGGTTTTATACTAGGACTACTCCCGCGCGGTAATGGGAATGGGAGGGAGATGGCAAGGGTGCCCTGGCTATTGGGAGTCTGTTATTTCTTTTCCTAGACATTTTGAACTTAGGGAAACTGGATCTCATGTTGAATCGACAGTAGTGGGTATCAATTCAGCCGTGCTTGGTGTCGTGTCGCTCTAAGAAAGCGTAATACGAGATCGACAGTTTGAATTTTGGACTTGTTTGTTTATAAATACACCCTCGGAGGGTAGGCTTTTTGAGCAGAGGTCAGGAATAATTGTCTCCTCAATTTACCTTTTTTATTGGACTTGTATTTTACCGGAGACTGGGTAAAGTAGCTTAGAGAAACTCAGGTGTGTTTTGTTTTACTTTCATCGTTTTTCTTCGCCCTGAGCAAGACCTCGATATATATATATATATATATATATATATATATATATATATATATATATATATATATATATATATATATATATATATATATATATATATATATATATATATATATATATATATATATATATATATATATATATATATATATATATATATATATATATATACTCGAAACTTCTTAACTGTCTCGGTTAACTCGTATATCTCTACAGGTTCAAATCCGGACAATTCTCTGGTCAAGGTCCCAAAAGTTCCATGTTGTTTTCAGTCAAAAACTTTATTATTGTTTCTGCTTTATGATAAGGTGAACCATAATGCTGAAAAATACAGTTATCACCCAGGAATTGGTCCTGAACTGTTGGGAAATGGTGCTGATGAAGCAGTTTGAGTTCATAACAGTGTTTTAAAGAAAACCTTTAGTACTCCACTTCCCTTAGATGAGAAGCAGCTCCCGACATGGAAAGCGCATGAATGCTTTACCATGGGCAGGATCAACACTCATAAAAGCGTTGCAATGTCTTCCACAAGCTCCTAACCGGTGTAAGGGACCTTCATCAGAGAATATTATTTGGTCCTAGTCTTCACCAGTCCATTCTTTATATTCCCTGCATTAGTGGCCCCTACCCTTAAGGTTCTTGTGGTGAGATAAGGCTACTTTGCAGCATGGTTTTATCTACTTTAACGTTGTTGACTGTTTCTTTTGAGTTGGCCCTTAAAGTATCTTCATATTGCTTTCCACTTGCCTTTTTCTTTTTGCAGCAAGTTAGTTTATCGAATTTTCTTCTTCCTGACTGAATTTCCTTTTCTTTAAGTTGGCCCTTCAAAAGGTTTTCTTCCGTTTTCCTTGGCTTCCGTATTCTTGTTGAGTTGGTCCTTCATCTTCGATTGACCAGTTATGGGGGGGGGGGTGCCCTTTTTATTATAATTTATTTATTTATTCTTATTCATCCTGATTTTTCCTTTCTTGTTATCGTATCTTCTTCTTGAGTGTTTTCTGTTCAAAGGTTTTATCGAATATTCTTGATCTTGACTCAATTTCCTTTTTCTTTAAGTTGGCCCTTCAAACGTTTTCTTCCTTCAAACATCTTCGTTTTCTTGCTTGAGATATTTCTCATAAATGTTATTTGGACTCTTGAGATTCGAACTAGGTAGCTCTTGATTCCATTTCCGATGTTCATGCAACACGACTAGCGAGTCCGTTCTCTTGACTGGGTAAGTTTTTCTGCTATTTATATTATCGAGTTAGAAGGAATTTCTATCATACACTTCACATTCATAGAAGTCTTTGTCTGACTGTATGCGCTGAAGCTTTCACACCTGCCTCATTCCAATAGTGAGCAAGGTGGGTACTGGATGCAACCCACCTTAAGCTGGGAAAATAACCGGAGACGATCTTGCCGTTCATTTGAAGTTTGGGGGCAGTCACCTTGGTCCAGAGCAACAATAATTGCAAGTTTTTCTTTGGAAAGGACCATTTCCTTAATTGACGAAGATTCAACCATTTATTTGTCTAAAAAAATATTACAAAATAGTTTATATTACAAAACATTATTAATTTAATCAATTTTTGTCATCATTTTACCCTTTTGAATAGCAAAGCTCCAGGGACTAAAATTCCTACAGGAACAGGACCGGAGCTCTATTTTAAATTCAGCGAAAGGATCGTCCTCCATAACCCTACATTTTAAGAACGAGATTTTTTTAAGGTTTGAATAAGATTTTTTATCTTAGTTTCGTTGTCACCCAAGTATATTTAAATTTTTCATCAGTTATTTCTAATAATTACTTTATAATATAAAAAAAATAAAATCAGAAAATTTATTAAAATTTTGGCATGGAAATTATTAAAGTAAATTTAAGGGGAGAAAAAAAAATCATGATAGGCCGTAGACCAGAGACTGAAAGTCTGCCAGCGAAGCGCAAGCTCCTTCTGTAAGGAGGAGTGGCGAAGCTGCCTCTCTTGTTTTTCTTATTTTTTAAATGCTGACATTTTAATTAATCATCACTAATTCTATAATTTAAGAAAGGGACTTTTTTAATAATTGAATAATAATTTCATCTTAGTTTGGTTATGACTTATGTTTTTTATCAAAGTTATTTCTAATAATTATTTTATAATATCAAAAAACAAAATAGTGAAGTTCAGAAAATTTATTTTTATATATCGTCTATATTTTATCATCCACATCACTAACTATATAATTTAAGAAGGGGATTTTTTTGAGTATTTGAATAATAATTTCATCTTAGTTTGGTTATGACTTATGTTTTTTTTATCAAAGTAATTTCGAATAATTCTTTTATAATATCAAAAAACAAAATGGTGAAATGCAGAAATAAATATAAGTATCGAAATTTTGTGAATTTTTAAAACCCAAAGAATTATAAATGGTGAAGTTCAGAAAATTTATTTTTATATATCTTCTACAACTCTAGATTTTAGAAGAATGATATTTTGAAAGGGAGGAAACTTAGTTTATTGTTCCTTTTTTAAATTATTATAATTGGCGAATTTGAGAAAATTTCTAAAAATTTAACCATGGCTTTTTTTTTAGATTTTAAATTTTAATCTTAGTAGCGAAGCGCAAGCTCCCCCTGGTTTAAATATTAGAATAATTATTCCAATCACGAAAAATTTTCGGACCGAAGAAAAAAATAATATATACTCGTCTCAACTTTAGGTCATGATTGTAGGTTTCTATGTTTTTGTCTTTGTCATTACTTAACAGCAAATAAATTGATCAACTTTTTTATTATTTCGTTCAAAACCAATATTTAGCATTAGTTGAGCCGCATTCCATCTATCGATTGACTCATCTAATTGGAGAGCAAAAAATTGACTTTTCTGGATAGAACTCCTAACACTTTCTTCTATCTCGGTTGACCCATCTTGGATTAGGGTATCGTGAGATTTATCCGGAGGTTGAGAACCCGTACTATACGGAACCTTTTGCGGGGAGAGGCCATCCGCCAGACGAAGGACCTCGTCAGTATTAGGTAAATCCCTTCCAATTGACTAGTACTAATAAACCCATTAGAAGAACTAGTAATAAGAAGAGGAATGAGGCAATTGCCGGCTTCCGCTATGTTGGATATCGGAGCGGCAAGTTCCTTAGTTAAACGAGCATTTGCAAATATAATGCTAACTTGGGACTAGACTAATCCTCTTGTGGCATTATTCGAGAAAAGGATTAGTTAGCTTCATTTTCTGCTACACTAAACAAAAGGGGGTTTAAAATGATGCTAAAAGCCGAAAAACTTAGAATTTATGATTCTGAATTATGCTTAATATTTTTATCAATTAACTCAGCTAGTAAGTAGCTTGCCTCTTCTACTTTATCAGAAACTTTGACTAGTTTTGAGAAGTTCAGACTTTTTTTCTCGCTTATGTAAAAGTCTTTAAATGTATGACTTAGATTTAATAGCAACATGGCTAAGTTTCTGAGAGAAATGTCCATTTAGTTTACTTAATATTGTATTAATCAAAATAAACTTTCTTATATATCCAAGGCATTATTGAGGATAAAATGTCGGAAAATCAATGCAATAGTTTTTAAGATCACTCCACAACATCTTAAGGATATCAGATGTTGGAAAAGGCAGTTCCATTGACGATTTTTAAATATTTATGTACCATCTCAAAGTAAGCAAGGTCAGTATTTGTCAAGATATATTAGTGATGTGGATTTTAAAATAAAGCTAAGATTTAAACCCCCAAATTGCATGAGGAAAATTCCTGTTCTATGCGCACAGTGCAAATTAAATTTTGGAATTAAGCTGTCCACATTTGTAAATTAGGTTATTATTATTTAGCCATGAAAATTTGCTTGTAAATAAATTCAAATTCTTAAAGAGTTTAATTTTCAAAAATAAAAAAGTATCACTTTTTGAAGACGATTATATAATTAGGAAAAACTTTTTCTGGGCGGGAAATGGAATGGATATTTCGGAATTGCAATTGCATAAAGTAAACATGACAGGTTCTTTTTCTATGGCAGAATCAGGTCATAACTAAACTCTAGAAGCAGAAATAGTTTTTTTTTAATTCATTTAATTATTTTTTTTCTGAAAGGATTTAGAAGTAAACTCCGTTTATCATCATAAAAATTGAGCAAAAGAAAAATATCGTCAAAAAAGCGAAGCCATCTAACTCTAGGAATTAAAGAATCAAGGAGAAAATCTTTTTCAACGACAGAAAAACAGTAACGAATTGGAGCCCTTCATTTTTTAAATATAATTAGTCCTTTAATCTAGTTTTGATGCTAAATACAAAGTTCAATAATACCAATCATATGAGGACGAGTTAACGCTCTCATCTTTCCACTTTCTCAATCATATTTGTGCGAATCCAACGGGTGCAATAAGACCAGTGGCAGTTCGTGTATAGGCACTGTGGAACTGCAGCACCCCCTATTTCCACTCAATATTAACGATAACATTCAATATAATGAGTCCTTTTTTCTTTAATTCTTTCTCAAAACTTGTACATTATATAATCCTAAAGTTTAATGTCCGTAGCCATCCCCTAGTGTATGAAAAAAATACAACAATCCTTGTATAGAACTGTGCACTTCACAGCTCCAGCAACGCCGTGATTGGCTGTTGCGCGCATGCTCACATGTCCGAGATAGGAAGCTGCATGCTAGGGAGAGAGAGCACTGTGGCTCACGCAGTACCGCCTCTGGTGTACTGGTGGAAGTTAGTGCTTATTTTTGACTACGCAGGTGTTGTGCTTTAAAACATATTTATATTCTTGAATGTGATAAAGTGTAGAATTTAATGCATATTTTTAAGGCTCGTTTATTAATTAATTGAGCTGCTAAAATTTATCTTGTAAAATAATCTAGATGATGTTCTTAGTGAAATTACGAAAGGGATAAATGCCTTTTGACAATTCCTTTGGCTGCATCATAGGCAGAACGGTGCTTTTCAACACTGAAAAGAATAAAAAAGCTTTCTAAGGAGCAAAATAAATTCTGAAAGACTAAATGCACTTGCAGTGCTTTCAATGGAGAAAAGGTTCCTCAGTAGTCATCCAGAGATCAAGGAGAAAATAATTAATCTTTTCGCGCAAATTTAAACAAGGAGAATAGATTTATTTTTTAAATGAATGGATCAATCTTGAACTCTAACAATTTAGGCTATTATTAAGTAAAAAATGTTTGATTTTGTTCTGTTTAGGATTTGATCAAGTTTATCTATAAGTTTCTTTTTATTTGTTAATTTCCTTTTACATTATATTAAAACAATGCTAAAATATTTCTGATGCAGCACCCCCACTAATTTTAGCTACGAGCCACCACTGAATAAGACCTCCCCGATTTGCAACGGGAATTAAAAGGCAATAGAGGAATTCCTATTTTATTACCCTATATAAGTACACCAAATCAAAGAGGATACTGTTATTTAAGTTGGTTTCTAATTTATTAAAAAATCTTCGAAACTTTTCGGAATCCGAACTATTTGCTATAATAGGAGAATTTGTTCCCCCTGCTCTCCCGCCGCCATTTTCTTTTGTATTCCGAAAATTCATACACCTGATATTCTTCGCTCTTTTGTTATTTCCAAAGTTGATAATTGCACTTAAATTTTATACATATGGTCATCTAAGACATTATTCCCTATTAAAAAATATCTACGGTGAATTATCGGGATCTTCTGAAGGAGAGGACACCGAAGGATGATCCCAATATTTGTTTACTTTTGCTTTTTAATTACTTTTAGCTCTGTAACAGCCATTGGTGCGATTTCGGACCATTTCAAATAAATTCATTTTAAGCAAATAATTTCCGAGTGTTTTAGGTCCATTGGTCTATTTGTAAACCACTTCAAAGCGGGTATAAAATGGATTTTTATTAAATGATATTCTTTTATAAAGCAAGTGCAGATAATGGCAAGGGCCATGCAAGGAGGTGCCAAATAAATTCTCTTGGGATTTAGAAAATACTCTGACCATCCACAGTAATTATGGTTGCAGAATTTTGCTATAATGGCCCTTGTTACTATCAAATATTTTGGTGCCTTTCATTTTTCTCTTGCATATTTTGCCTTTAACCCGATTAGATCTCCGTTAGTGAGCTTGAGAAGGCAAAATATTATCGAAACGCTTCAGTTAAATATAATGTCTTGCTAAAGGGTTCTCCTCCTATTCCTCTTTAACTTTAAAATAGGAGTTTTAAAGAATTTGGGAATATACGAAAAAGCGAGAGATTTGAAAAGAAAATCATAAATACGAAATTAGCCGTCGCTTTTAACCAAATTACCAAGGTTGCTACGATATATATATATATATATATATATATATATATATATATATATATATATATATATATATATATGCAGATACACCCACAAAGGAAAAGTGAAAAACGATTCCGAGCGCTTTCGTCTTTATTTTTAAAGACCTTTTCAAGGAATGAACAGGAGGTTAGACATACATTGCCTTAAATAGTGGAAGGGGGGATTAGACTACCCACCTCTGAACCTTAATTAGGCGGTACAAAATCCTGAAACAACTTTATTTGAGATTTTATGTATGTAGGGATAATGGGGTCTAGCATGAACGAAACAGGGTTAAGGTTGAAATTTGGGAACGCGTTAATGGAGATACATTCTAATATATTTCTCGAAATATAATTACTGCATTTTATGACTGGTTGGGCACTATGCCAGTTAATGCTATGGTTAAGATTGTACATATGTAGAAAAAGCGCAGATTGTTCACTGTGATTACGTACATTGGCTTGATGTTGCTTAACTCGGACATCTACTTCTTTCCCAGTTTGTCCATCATAACATTTTTGGCAGTTGTTGCAGTCTATCGAATAAACAATGGCAGGTCAAGGGTGGTGAATTTTTGACAAGGATGAGATAAATTGTAGTCTCGTACTTAAAAATAACATTTATGTTCAGAGGCCTAAGTAAACAAGGTAATTTAATGAATATATGGTTATAAGGTAAAACTAATAAGTTTTTGGCATGAAACTTATGGATATTAACATTAGTTTGATAATAGGAACGCTTAGCGGACTTATAACAATTGTCGAGAAAGTACAAAGGGTAGCACAAATTTATCCCTATTTTATATATTCGATCGACTTCTTTGTCTAGGTATTCTGGTGAGACAATTCTAAGGGCACGCAAAAAAAAAGAGGAGAAAACACTTTTTCTGATGTTATTATGGTGGTTAGAATAAAAGTGTATAAAAGAGTCTATGGCTGTGAGTTTTCTATATATTTCATATTTGAAACAATGGTTTGTCCGATGAATTAG
Organism: Ceratothoa steindachneri; assembly: GCA_963969495.1. Taxonomy (NCBI): domain Eukaryota; kingdom Metazoa; phylum Arthropoda; class Malacostraca; order Isopoda; family Cymothoidae; genus Ceratothoa; species Ceratothoa steindachneri. The sequence goes on from OZ018333.1 coordinate 42,526,899, forward strand.
AATATCTAGGAAAGGGAGTGTGTGATCATTTTAAACTTCTAAAGTAAATTTAATTGAGGGCACTAAGGTGTTAATTTTAGTAAGAAATGTATTAATATTTAAATTATTAGACCAAGGGTAAAAGATGCCATCAACATATTGCATCCAGGCTATAGGAGTTTCATTAATTTGGGGATGTATTATAGATTCGAAGAATTCCATGTATAGGTTTACGAGTACAGGGGACAAACAATTCCCATTGTTATTCCAAAGATTTGGCGATAAAATTTCCATTAAATGTAAATTTGCAATTGTTGATGCAAAGAGCAAGGAGTTTAATGAGGGCAGAAGCGGGTATAGGGAGAGCAACTGTGTCGAGGTGTTCTTCAAGGAAATTCCAGAGATCGGGTACGGGAACTTTAGCAAAGAGGAAACAAACATCGAAACTAACCAGGCTAAAAGTATCAGGGTAGGGGAGCTCATTAAGTTTACTAATGGGGTGTATATTATTGATAATATGTGAATTGGAAATGGTCCTAATTAAAGGGCTTAGTAGAGAGGCTAATCATTTCAACCTAAACTAGAATAACAAAGACTTCAGTTAGACAGATCTATTTCCCATAGCTCCATGTTAAAGACCGGACGAATTCTAGCACTCGTTTTAATCAAGGAAATCGACATGGGACTCAGCTCTGGCCTCTCGGTGACATCAGAACCCGCTTCAGGGCTTCTCGACACCTCCTTCCCTCCTTTAACTGGGTGAAAACTGGGATGATTTAAGACCTAAGCTTCACCTTGGTTGTGCAGGGGAGGACTTGTCGGTCTCCTTTTCATCCAACGCCCACATATAATAACCAAGGGAAGAGGGTGCAGTTTGAGAGGGATAGTAAGCCAAATTTTGGGGGTTATGTGGTCAAATAAATGTTTTGAAATCCCATACTGGGTCCTACTACTTGTCTGGCAGAGCCATGCTGCCACACATATGGCCTTCCAATAACCACTTCCCCGATCGAGGAGGAGTACACCAACTCCTCCACGCGCTTAATGTTACTCTTAGAGAATATAAATAGGGACATAACGTACCCCTCACTACCCCTCGTACCCATCACCTCAACCAGCATAACTCTCGGCACTTACCATCTGTAAATAAAGTATATATTAATCGCCATTTATTTCGCTCTTTCCCCTTTGTCACACGTCAATCACAACCTTCATTCCACTCTTACTTTTTCTTCACGTGTTAATCATACCATTCATATCGCTTTTAGTCCTTCGCGTGTCAATCACACCATACATTTTTTCAGTAGTCCTAGTTCACGTTTCAATCACGACAGTCTATTTGCTTGCATTCCTTCTTCACGTTTCAATCACACCATTATTTTGCGCTTAATCCTTATTCACATGTCAATCACACCATTTATTCCACTCTTACTCCATCTCAGATGTCAATCACCCTATTCATTTAGCACTTATTCCTTCTTACGAGGCAATCACACCATTCATTTTACCCTTAATCCTTTTTCACGTGTCAGTCATATTAGCTGCCCTTCGGGATTGATCCAGCCTAGATCGTTCGAATGAGAATTAATAAGGTGTTTGGGATTTGACCAAATAACTGCAGAAGTTCTGAAGATGGGTGGAATGAGGATGGTGGAGGCTGTTTACTATATCCTTCACAAGATATGAGAGGAGGAGAGTACCCTTAAGGACTGGTCAAGGCTGCTCATCAATCCTGTGTTCAAAAAAGGAGCCATTTCATTGAATTCTGCCCCGTGTAAAGTTTTCTTCAAGATCATTCTAAAGAAGATAAATGCCCAGATAGAAGAATTCCTAGGATAAAGTCGATATGGTTCCCGGCCTACCAGAGGCACCATTGATGCAATATTTATTGAAGAAAGACAGAGAACATCAGGTTCAAGTGCATTTTAATTTCATAGATTTTGAAGCAGCATTTGATACAGTCCGGAGAGAGGCTCTTTGGAAGTTGTTGGATGCTGTTTTTGTACAGATAATTAAAAGTTTGTATGACAACACAGTGTTTAGTGATGGTGGGCGGCTCACTGACAGAGTGGTTATGCGTCGAAGTTGGGGTGAGGCAAGGGTGTATCCTCTTACCTACACTGTTCAACATCTTTGTTGAGTTTGTAATGAACGAACTTAATAGCCTGGATCACAGTGTGAATCTTGAGGAAAAATGTCCCTAGATGTGAGGTATGCTGATGATACCACCTTGTTGACAACCACATTGACAAATTAAACATGTCAACGGAACAACTAGAAATGGCATACAAGAAGTTGGGCTCGAGTTCAACAGCAACAAGTTTAATTTATTGTCATCAGCTGATGGAAATATCCGGACAGACGGTAATGTGGTGTAGAAGGTAGATCAATTTGTTTTTCTAGAGAGTGTTATCCCGGGATCTTCTTGTGACGATGTAATTTGGAATTTGCGTGACATTTGGAAAGCTGAAAAACAGTGTGTGGCTCAGAAGAGATATACCACAGAAGTTAAAGATAAGATTATATAAATGTTTAATAGTGGTAGTGGGGGCGACCACGTCCCCGGCCAAATAGTGGGTTGGGGATCCTCACACCGATTCCAGGCCCCACCCCAGCCTCCTGGAACATCGCAGGAGCAGACCCTCCGCCTCTTGGGGTCTCCCAGAGATCCACCGGGCCTAGGTTTGTGTGTATATGTGGGCTGTTGAAGAGATGTGCGGTGTCGTGTATCTGTGCTAGGCATTTGGGGCGGCTTGGTGTTGTTTGGGTGGTGGGAGATGTTTTGTGCATGTATGACGTCAGGAGGGGTGATTTGTTTGATCGTATCTGTGCTAGTTTTCTTCTGATATGCTTTGTGAGTGTTCGTTCTGAGTTGTGCATGGTTAGAGGTGGTGCACTTAATATTTTTTGTAGGTTCTGTGTGCCAAGTATTGATGTGTGGTTTGAGAGTGGACTGTTTTCTTGTTTTATTGATTGGGGCTTCTATTGTTGTGTTAGGGTCGGTGTCTACTGTAAGTTGGTTGTGTAGTTGTTGTTGTTATCGAAAATGGTCTGTTTTTGTGGCGGTGATTGGAAGGTTGTCAGGTGATGTGGTGGAGGGGAAGATTTGGATGTTGCGTTTTCTGCCTGAGTTGTGATACATGTAGTGTTAGGTGATTTCGATTGGTGTGATGTTTGTCTCGTCGTGTAGGTGTTTGGTGTTTGTGTCAAAAATGCATCCTGTGGCAGTGCGGAGGGCTGTGTTTAGTATTGTCTCTGGTTTTTGGTGTTGGTTTCTGGAATGATTTAAGGCCAGATTGTGTAGAAGTATTCTAGTGCTGGTCTTGTGATTGTCTTGTATGTGTCAATGAGAGTTTTCTTAGTTTTCCTCTAATGTGTACTTGTAAGTGCCTTGATGACTTTGATTGTTTTCGCGGCCTTGACTATTGTGTTTTGTAGGTGTTTTGAGTAGGTGAGTTTAGGGTCAAAAGTGAGGCCAAGGATCTTCAGTTCTTTTGTGGTGTGTAGTGTTAGGTTTTGTATGTTTATATTTAGGGTTGTGTTGTATTCTGCATGGTCTAGTGTGAAGAGAGTGGTCATTGTTTTGGTGGCGTTTAGCTTTAGTCAGTTTTCTATTGTCCATGTGTGTATTTTGTTGAGGTAAAGTTGTATCTGTTGTGCAGCGGTTTCTGGTTTGTTGTATGAGGAGAGAATTGTGATGTCGTTCCTCGTTGTTGACAATTTTTACTGTTTGTGAGAGAGTTGGTATATCTGAGGTCTAGATGTTGAAAAGTGTTGGGTAAAGTACTCCTTCTTGGGGAACTCCGGATTTTGTGTGTATGTGTTTTGTATTTGGGTGGTGTATTGGAGTCGATCCTTGATGTAGTTTGTTATGTAATTGATGAGATTGGTGGGTATGGTGAGTTTCTGTAGGTCTACTGTGTCGAATGCTTTGGACATGTCAAGGGCGACTGCTATGGTTTTATGTGGTAGAATTTTCTTGTTGAATCCATTTGTGATTATGTTGTTTATTGTGTGTAATGTTGTGGGGGTTGAATGCTCTAGTGTTTTGGTTATGGGGAAAAGCAGAGCATTGGTCTGTAGGAGTTTCCTTTGTTTATGTTTTCGTTTGGTTTGGGTATTGGGCTTTTTTTTGCTACTTTCCATTGTTTAGGTACTTTTTTTGTGTTTATATGGCGATATTATAAGTGTGTGTGAGGAGGTTTATGGCGTTTTGGCCTAGGTGTTTGATGTGTTTAATGTTTGTGTCATCAAAGCCGGTGGAGCTGTTGTCTATTGCTTGTTTTATGGCTCTGATGGTCTGTTATGTTGCGGTTGTGAATTGTGGTTTAGGGAGTTTTTTTGTAAGTCTGTCTTTTTTCCTGTTTCCATTATTCGTTTGGTGTATGGTTGTGTTTGTGATTTTTTTGTTGAAGTGTTCTGCTTTTTGTATGGGTGTTGTGGTCTCCTTGTTTCCGAAGGTGATGATGTTGTGTTGTGAGAACCTCGACTCTGCTCGCTAAAGATGAGAGCAGACTGAATGCCTTTAAAATGAGGTGCCTCAGGAGTATCATCGGCACCAACTGGAGACATAGAAGGACAAATGTTAGCGTAAGAGAAGAGTTGAATATGGAGGAGACCCTATTGAGAAGACCGCCAGAAAAACGATGTACCACAAGCCTATGCATTCCCTTTCAAGGTAGGCGACCGAGAGGTAGACCACCCAAGAGAGGGGGGGACCATATTCCTGTAGATTTTGGGGTGCTTTTGAACGAGTGTGAACAGCTGGCTCTGGACAGAGTGGACTGGGTGGTAGAGACAGCAGGCAGACGCAGAGCGAAGGTTCGTTATGACGTGCCCCCTTAAGTCAGTAAATCAAGTGGGGAAAGATGTGAAATATAGTTGTTGCGTTAGTTAAGTGAGATAGAGAGAGGCAGCAATTTATGACCTGGTTACACTCTCTCACTCCTTACAAAACAAACTCATTTACATACAAATCCACCACAACAGAATCGAATTCAATTTCTTCTTTAATTGCAGTGGATCGCTCACTTCCCTTAAGTAGTGGAAGACGTGTCTTTGATTGAATGATAGTGGAGTCAACAACCGTTCAACGGATCCTATGTTCCATTTTAATAACCATCCTCTCTTTATCCTCTTTACATCCCATCCTCCCAGACAGTTTGGGGTCATAATCGTTTGCTTTCTACCTTCCTTCTCTAAAGGTCCAAAGCCCCGATCAAATTTGTCAATTAATGAATACAACAAAAAAAAACCTCGGTTATCTGATGTGTGATTCTACGTAGAGTCGTGCTTGCCGAAGGCGATCGGGAGCGGTTTGGGAAGTCTCTCTCTTCCGCTCTCTCTGTCACACACACACACACAAACACACACACACACATATATATATATATATATATATATATATATATATATATATATATATATATATATACTTTCCCGTTCACAACCACAATCAAAGAGGATAGGACAGGAGTTAAGCTTCATCTGCTTGAGCGAGCGACTCAGAGCACGTGGCAACAGCCAACGAGAGAGACGAACAGGTCTCCCAGCCCCGCTGCAGCCACCGCTTGTTGTTATGCAATTTGGCTGTTGCACAAAGTTGGATAAAACTTAAGCGAGCGATCTCCGCTGCGATGGTTTTCTGTCTGTATCCACGTGGATATGTTTGGATAAATTTCCTGCTGCGCAAAACAAAGCCTCCGGATATTGTTGAATTATTGACGCTTAAGAGGCGGTTAATTGACTCGTTGCTGATGTGGGCGGAGCAAGATGCGATCTTACTGTAATGGGTGTTGAATAACGTGACAGAGACGCTTCATGCCGATAAAAACGATTGGGAAGATTAATGGAAATAAATAAACACGTAGAATAATAAAACCACGACGACATAACGTACACGAGGACATGTAATTGCAATTATAATGGAAAATTGAAAACAAACGAGCGATACATGGAAGGAAAACATAATCAAGAATGCATGAGAGATAAGAAAAAGTTAATAACAGACGTACTAAAGCCGCGTACGCGGATCAATGCCACGACATAAATTGACCAGGGGAAAACTACACATATGTATAGTGAAACTGCCCCCGGCGATATTCACATATGGAAAGATTTCCAAGGCGAAAAAACTGCCATGTGGAAAATTGCCATGTAGTTATATAAATATTCTAGTTAAACCTAGACAAGGATTGTATTTTAAAAGAATATGCATATTTTAGCTGTAGCCAAACATTCTTGAGAATTTTAATGGAAATTAAAGTTAGGTTAGGTTAGGTCAGTTTTTAGGCATTGAGGTGTCAATTAGAGATCTCTAAACACCTCGATGTGGGGAGGACGGAGCTGCTAATATTATTATGTCATCTCATAAATAATGCGTCCTTTTTTAATGTTTATAATGTAATAATTTATATTTAATTAGTATTCATTTATTAATTTAATGAGTAATAACATTTTCACCAGTTTCTGTTGCTATTCTTTATCTTTTTACTAACTTTCTAATACCACGTTTTTAAAAATGGTTTAACTTTGATTTAAAAGCGTATTTTAAGGTTGTTTCAACCTCTTCTTTTGTTGCTACTTCATTCTCTTCAGGTGATTAGCTAAACTGTTTTAAAAGATAGTAATCTGATGGGGCTAAGTCGTGTGTGTATTGAGAACTGATTAGTTGTCAATCAAAATTGTTCAGGTTAGGTATGGTATTTCTTGCGATATGAGCTCGAGCGTTGCTTTGATGAAAGACTCTTCTTGTATTTATTAAATTGATTAATGGTGCCTTTTTTTTCTTCATGTGCTGCATGTACACGGTCCAACCGACCACAGTCTTCCTTAGATTGAGACCCCCAGTTTCGGCTGAGTTATGTTTTTTCCACAGGACTAATCCAGGGTCAAGAACTTGTAATATTTTTGTACATAACCCACTTTTCGTCTCTTGTAACAATCTTCCTTAAAAATGGTTCACTTTTTATGCGAGAAAAGAGAGATGAGCAAATCCTGATTCTTTGCTGCAAGTGTACCTCTGACAGGTCGTGATGAATCCACGACACCAATCCTAAATCTTTACCTATCACTTTCCTTTGATGGACTCCCAGAGTGTAATCAAAGGAATGTATTTTTTTTCTATCCAACACTTTAACAGTTATAATTCGACTTTCTTTCATTGTTAGTTTTAAAAGATCTTGATCAAATTCCACTTGTCGTCTTGAACGGGGTTCATCTTCGAGAGTAACATTTCCTGAGGGCAAAAATGCAGCATTACTTATGGGACAACTTAAGGCATAAATTAGTATTTACATAAATTCTAAATGCATTATAGTTTAGTTTTACTGACAAATGTCATTAAAATATTAGTAAAATTTTACATTTTTTGCATCGAGTTTAATATGTAGGAATTTTCCACATGAATCTTTTCTCCTAGCATAGTTTCCCATGGTAATATTCTCGTGGGCAGTTTTCTCTCATGTTCAGCGTTCTCAGGGGTAATTTACCCGGTGACAATGTTCCTACACCCCTAATGCTGAGTCAATAATAACCTTAGACCGCATCTCATGTTGGTAATTGCACATCAAAAGAAAAGGAGGAAGGAATGCAGAATTAAGATCACCAAAAAGCCTTGGTTGCCTCAAACGCAGCTTTCGAAGCAACAGTTAAAGGCTACAATAAACAAACTATGTCAAAAACAACCATTTTAATCACGTTACTAATTACATAGCTCGAAAGATGATGTTAGGACATGTGTATCAATTAAAATTATGTTGTTTTTACTATTCCTAAACTACGGTACGCATGTGCTTTTGATTACTTGGTTGGTATGTTATTCCATGTTTGTGAGATTTTATAACTAAAGTTATTTTGAGCTAGTATCGTGTTGAAGCGCTTGTTTACTAATTTGAATCTATTTTAACCTGTTATTGACCTGGGTTTGACCCATATCGAACAGTAATCTATGATTTATATTTCTGAATTCTTTTTGATATTTTAAATACTTCGATCAGGTGTTTGCTTTAATCGTCTACTTGCATGGGATGATAGTGTCTTTCTTCGTACGGTTTATTTCTATACTCAGGAATTAGTTTAGTTGCCCTAGGTTGCATTCTGTCTAAGAGTAGACGTGTATATTGCAAAAAAGAGAACAAAATTGCATTGAAACTCGAGACGAAGTCGGACGAGCGATTTTTTAGAGGTAAAATTATATCTTTCGAGTTAAAAGTGAAGTTAGTAGCTTTGATGCGTATATTTAAGACTTCGAAGATCTTCGAAATTAAAATAGCTTTTAAGTTAAGGGATTCTAGTATTCGATTGTTTATTTTTTCAATCCGCTTTTAAAGTTCAACGTCCTAAGTGGATGGCCTTGCATTAACGTATGTTAAAATTCACCTCTCATTAATCCCCCCACTCGACAATTTTATCCAGAGTTTCGTTGCAGCTCTGACAAACATCGCATATAAAAACCGCTTTTTTCTAGCTTCATTTCATCTTCAAATTTTGAGATTTAACTAAGCAATCCATCAGCAAATTCATTAATATAGACAATCCACAGCAGTGGCTCGAGTACTGAACTCTGAGGTACTCCGCTAGTGAATGAAACCCAGGCCAAGTTTGCCAGAATTATAAAACCCCGCTGTGAACCATTTGAGGTCCAGTTCTGTATCCACTTAAGAATTTTTCCTCTTATTCCGTGCCATTTAAATTTAATCAAGAGCCTCCCATGGAGGATAGTATAAAAGGCTTTGTGTAAATCTAGGTAAATTATATCCGTCGCTTTGTTGTCCTCGCAGATAGGAATCATTTTATGAAAAAAAACAAGGAACTTTGCTATACACGAACGTCTTCACCGAAACCCGTGTTGTGTGTCCAAGATTAGGTTAATTGGTTCGCGAGGAAGAAATAAGAAGCAGAAGCCTATTGTGTGGCACACTATAATGCTAAGGGCCTTCACAGAACACCCATCCATCTAAAAAGGAAAGGCCTGAGAGAAAATGTGAGTATGCATGTAATTATTAAAGGCACAAACCAAAGGGACTAGCGTCTAGCAGCAGATGGTTCATTCAACACATACACTCCAAACTAAAAACCGAAACCTCACATTCTTGGGAATTGGGAGCCTCAGCTCGCGCAAGGAGTAGGGGAGAGGTGTTCTCAATTTCACCCAGTGAATTGGATTCGCACCAGTCCACGCTCGAAATAACTTTTACACGTTGAGTCCTGGCATGCGCGGATTCAGGTGGGGGAGCCTAGGGGGTTGAAGTCCTCACCCAAATTTAAGACTCATTTATGTTTATATTTCTCTTTTAAGCCCCACTTCTATTCTGCTATTCAATAAGAGTTAGGTAATAATATAGAATATATTTTAACAGCTTTTTAAACCGTTACTATCGCATGTATCTTATATGATACATGTCTATAACACAGATAAATTTCAAAAAGTATTATTAAATTATGTATTATACCTTAGCTGACGTTCAAAAACTATAATAAATCACAATTCAATATTTTTTTATGTGTGGAAAAAAATTGGGACCCGATATAGTACTCGCTCCTTTATGAGATGCTGTTATTTATTACCAATGGTGTGCAAGATTATTATTGATCAATGTCTTTTTCTCAGATTTGTCAGAGGGAGGAATTCATATTATCCCCCCCCCCATTTTCATCCTGGATCCACCACTGAGTCCTGGTGCCATTCGTGGTCGAGATCTCACCACACCCTGGCTCATCACTTGTAATGAATCAGGGTTCTCTCTAATGGGACCAATAAAACTGAGACTCATATACAGTTTGCCACTTACTGCTATTGAGACTCAGCGATCCGGTGAGAGAAGGAGGCTCGGAGGCCCTCATTAGACTATTCCCTGCCTGTTAGACTTGATATGTAATCCATTGAGGGATCTGATCATTCGAGAATGAAGTCTCTGCTAACGAACAGAATTTCTGCCATTATTACTCGGGTATCTAATTTAGTTCGAACAGAGGTTCGGTGTTCGTAGTTAGCAGCTGGCGACTTCCCTTGGAACTGAATAGTTTTATACCAGGATTCTCGAAGTGACGACCACTTGGCGGCACATGTTCGATTCCCCAACTTTTAATTGACGCGTATAATTTTATTTAAACTAATTTTTCCCCGGCCATTGTGAATTCTTGAGCTCCAGTCTGAGGAAGACTACAAGGAATTAAGCCGAGACCAGTGGTTCGGGCGGCGCCATCATGGCTCTCTTCTGTTTCTCCATTTGGAATATATATTAATTATAGATACTCTGAGCTCCCCACCATTATTGACATTATTATTATTAATATTATTAGCATTGCCCACTTTAATACCATTAGCACCTTACCATCAGTAGTATTAATATTATTATAATCTACCATTGCTGCTATGATTTCTTTCGCTATTATCATTATTATTCATTTAAGCGATAAATATGAATTCTTTTAAAATACTAGTTTCATAGAATAATTAATATTTTTCCTTATATTCCAATTATTGATCATAAAATGCTTATTAATATTTATTTAATAGTCAAATCTAGTTAATTATACTATGTAGTCCCAATGTAGTTTCATTACAACGTTGTAATATTTGGCCATCTTGAATAATGTTGCTCAGCGGACAAAATGTTATTTACACTATCTAATATGGCAAAAAAACATGCCATTAATAGCGAGAGATCAAAGATGTAAATTACCCGCAGTGAAAGAAAGTAGGATTCCGAGCGCTTTCCTCTTATATTATACAAACTTCATTCAGGGAATGAAGAACAGATGTGAAGCTCCATCTTCTCTGTTAGAGAAAGAATGTAGAGAGCTGGAGCCACCCAATGGAATGTAGGAGTTCTTTAGCTCAGACCCAGTTGAGATCCTGATCACAGATGGATATATATGAAAGGCTTTGGTAACTACACTCGAGAACAGTGGAGCGATGCTCTTTCATTGAGTTCTTAGCTTCGCTGTCCAATGAACCTATTACGACAATCCTTGCAATGGATTTGGTAAACAACGCCTGGTCTCACGGTGCGATTTTATATAAGGAGCCTGGACAAGGTGGAGTTATGTTTATGTAAATTTAAAATAATGATAAATTGTTTAAGAAAATAGTTGAGGGATAAAAATGACTCATTAAAGGAAAAGAATATCCTCGGTCCGGTGTAGGTATACACGGATAGATAATATTGCTGTTTTGTTTTTGTTCACTTTCGTGAAACCTGTAATTATACAACAGGGCAGTACGAACCATTCAAAGAAAATATGCAAACACACACGGTTTGTGACTTGAAAAAAGTCAACAATTCGTCCTTCGCAAACACCCTAAACGACAACAAGGACTCAAGAGTTCCACATCAACCTATGTCAACAGAAACAACTGTGCTACGATAAGAATGGCCAAAAAAGATTAAAGAAAACTCGCAAACATTTTGGGTGTCAGAGAGAGAAAGAAATTCACGCGGACAAAGAAGCCTATGGGGGGTATCTCACAGACGAACGAATCTTCAACCGGCATCTTTCGGTAAACTTCCGGGAGATAACGAAGCAAGACGAGTTTAGTTGGAGCCGGAACCCAAATCATCGAGAGGGCGATAAACCTTTACTCGCCGCGTCTTGAATCGGAGTGGGACCCACTTCTGAAGGCAAAACCAAATCGCTTCCGGCAAAGCATTATATATTTCCAAGAGCGGAAACGAGCAAATTAGTATTCAACTAGGAGGCCGGCAATGCTCAAGCGGTATCCAAGCAGTAATCACGAGGATTCATTGGAACACAACGCGCTCCTTTATACGCGACATTCTGTTACTCTAAGGACTCACAGGCAAGAAACAAGTTGTTCAGAATTATGGCAGTCAAGGACGTAAGGACTCATTCTGGAATTCGCACTTCGCTCCGTGCCCGCAAGGATACTCTCTCGAACCACCACTCGAGGCCCCCTTCCCCCTTCTTGTAAAATCGTAAGTCTATTACCGTTTTCTTGATCACCATCGAAGAGGCGTAACGCTTTCCGATTTCGAAGCTTCACCCCCTAATCTCCTCCCGTTTTCGCTCGGGTAAATATTGTGCTACTCATAGCTCGTGCTGAAGCATTTCATTGTAAATTAATTCCTTTACGGAACGATTAGTTTTCCCATAGTGTATATTTTTTTGTTAAATTATGTTATTTGTTTGTATAATAGTAAAGATTATTTTTGTTTCTCTTGTTTAAATCCAAGAACCACCTAAAAAGCCTTGATCTATTTTTGAAGTCGGCCAACGGAATAAACGCACTCGTTTATGGGGGCAAGCGAATGTCAGTGAAATCTACCTGACCTTCGACATAACATAATAATATATATATATATATATATATATATATATATATATATATATATATATATATATATATATATATATAATTAAACTGGTGTCAGGTGTGGGGTAGTTAAAAGGTTTTATTTATAGGCTTTTAAGATTGTGGCTATGGATGTCAAGGAAACAATAATGTTCTTGCTAAACTATTTGCAAATTTAGATACACGACCCCACTGAATTTTGAAATTAATTACCTTGTGATTATTGGTACTCTGCATCACTATTTTTCCCAAGCCGAATATTATATCTATTTTTTTGGCTCCGTGCACCCTGACATTTGAAAGATTCAGAGAAATTATATATTTTTGATTTGTTTGACGCACCTAGGCGTCAAGGCTTGTTCGCTTCAATCACAGACTTCGTATCGTGCGAATTAAGTGAGTTTTTTTGCGTGTGTTTTTTGTGTGTGTTATTATTGGGTCACGTAAAACCCATTAGCACTTCCGTCAGTGCTCATAAGTGCGTTAAGTGAAACATGGTTTAATTCGGGTTCGACAAACCATCTGGATCCTCTTGTTGTGTGTGAGTTCATTTTTTTTTTAAAGTGCGAACAGGTGAGACATCGTGTCTTTCTTCGAAATCTTTAAAGCACAAGGAAAATCTCTGGGTCTAACTGGAAAGGACCTAATGTCCTATTTCCAGGAAGAAGAGAGAGCAACGAGATAGGAAAGAAGCGAAAGAGAAAGAGAAGAATGGGAAGAAATGGAAAGAATTCGTTTGCACGAATCAGAGATGACAAGGGCGAGAAACGAAACCCTATCTATCACTTCGGGGACTGGAATTCAGCAACCAGCATCTGTCAAACTGCCTGTCTTCACAAAAACGGAAGACTTCGCTTGATATTTAATTTACTTCGAGAAGATCTTCAAAGTAAAACACTGGGACATAGAATCAGACGCTGTAGCTAAATTGTTGCCCCTACTGAACACCCACATGAAAGGTATTTTAATTTTTCTACTTTTAGTGGCAACAATTGATTATTCCTCGTTGAAGGCCGAACTACTTGCCGCCTATAATAGGACCCTAGATTTTTACCGTGTGAAGTTTAGACAGTGCAGAATTCAGCCTAAAGAAACCTTTAAACAGTTCGGGTACACATTACAACGGCACCTTAATTTCTGGCTTTCCGCATCAAAAGTGCCCTATGACTACGATGCTATTATCGGTTCTATTCTTAACGACCAACATTTGGCATCACTTCCATCAGAAATCAGATCGTTCGTCAAAGACAGAAGATGCAGTAGTTCAAACAGTCCATAGAAGAGGCTGACGTCTATGCAGCAAGCCACAATGGTTACCCAAAAGAAGGAAAGAAAGTGGAACCATCTTCTTTCAAATCGAAGGTAAATAAACATGAATTCGTTCCTCACAACAAGGAAAAAAATTTTAAGAAGAAAAGCCATTCCAATCAGAAACCTGTTCGAACACCCATCAAACGAGAAGTTCAGCCTTTCTCCTCTAATCCCTTTTCGTCAGCGTTTCCCAAGAGGACTATTGTGTGTTATTCCTATGCAATCGAGGTCCATGTGAAAACAAATTGCCCTCAAAACTCTCACTTTAGCAATAACTATTCCAACCAGGTGGACCAGGTTAGTGCCTTCTCTTCTCAGACCCCGTCTAAACCAGAAACTCCTCTCTCTTCGAACGAGTACGGTGTGGCGAGCTACCAAGTGAACGTTTTGTTCAACAGAAACACCCCTGTGGCCTTCAATTTGAGACTGGTACGGTGAATGACTGCCGTATCTCAACCCTAGTTCGAGATACCGGCTGCACGTGTATCGTAGTATCGGATAAGCTTCTCCCACCTCTAGCTCCGGATAACAATCTGTTCGCCATCGTGCATGATTATTTGGGACGCGCTAATCGGTTCTCCATCGTTAAGTGTAAAATAGACTGCGCCTACTTCACGGGCTGGGCCGAAGTAGTGGCAGCCCCCATCAAGTTTTGTGCCGCTCTGATTGGGCAGAGCCCCAAAGTTTCTCCACCCCCAGGAATCAACCCGTGACCACCCTCTCACAAGCGAAGCAGAATTTGGAAGTACCGCCGCCCCCCTGGGAACGATCGGTGCTTCAGAATATAGTAATTTCGTAAACGAGAACTTTTCTAATGAACAGGAGTGTGAATCCCTTCGTCCTATGTGGACTAAGGCCCAAAATAAGATGCAAGAGTCCATTAGAGATGGTAAATTAATTTCCTTCATCGTGAAAAATAACCTCCTCTACTGCATATGCTCCGAGGGAGATACCACCGACTCTCCAGCATTATGTGTTTCCCGTTCTTATGTGCTACTTATTTTAAAAACCACACATGACAGCCTTTTCTCGGGTCACTTCAGGCACAGAAAGACTGCCCAACGACTGCCCAAAGACTGCCAGAAAACTGCTATTAAAAGTTGAGTTATGCCGGCCACCTTGCAGAAAGGCCCCGTAATCTCAGAACCATTTTGCCGAGTGGCAATCGACTTGGTTACAATCCACTCACCATCTAGTGAGGACCATAGTTATGTCCTCACTCTGTCGATTTTGCATCAGGTTCCCTGAAGCTGTCTTCCTCAAGAAGATCGCCCAGCATTTCGTGTGCCGAGGCCCTTATCTCCATATTTTCCCGCGTTGGATTACCGAAGGAAATATTGTCTGACCGAGGCCGTCAATTTACCTCCCATTTGATGGAGCAGGTAGTAAAATTACTCATGGTAAAGCCCCTTTTTACTAACCTTATTCACCCGGCCGGGAATGGTATGTGCGAGAGGCTGAATGTTAATCTCAAGGCAACTGTGTGGAAGATTTCCGCCGAACATCCAAGAGAACGGCATCGTTATCTGCCAGTTGCTCTTTTTGCGTGAATAAAGATACCACACTGCACTTTGGGCTTCGCCCCCTTTGAGTTACTTTAAGGGTAGGAACGTTCGAGGTCCCTTAAGCATTCTCAAAGAATTTTTCACTAACCAAAAATTAGATCGGGAGGTACAATCATCCTACTCGTACCTAATCGAACTCCGTCAGAGGTTGGGAGAATGCGCCGAAATCGCCTACCAAAATACCGACGTTAATCTGAATAAATATAAGGCTTACTTCGAATGTAAGTCGAAAGATCGAAGATTGAAACCCGACGAGGAAGTTCTGTTATTGCTCTCGACCGACAATAACAAACTGCCAAGCCAATGGAAGGGCCCCTATCAAATAATAGAGAAATGCGGTCCCGTCGATTATTTGGTTGAAACACCCAAAGCCAGGAAGCATTTCTTTATAAACCTCCTTGAGAAATATCATCGACGCGCAGGAGTTAACCAAATATTGGCTATAGATGAAGAATCGGCCATTGAATCAAGTTACCCTCTGAACCCCCTAAATTTAGTACCAAGAGCAAAATAGCGAATCCCCCTTGCTCGTGGTAGATGTGATGGAATCCTCGCCCACCAAGCTCAAGATAAGCGACCAGTTATCGTCCGCTCAGAGATACCAGCTCGCATCTCTCCTAAGTCAATTCGGTGACGTCATCTCAGATATTCCAGGTTGTGCCAGTAAGTTTGAGCACGATATTCAATTGACCACCCAAGAAGCTGTTAGATCCAAGCAGTATCCGTTATCCGTGCATTTAAGAGAAGCTTTTAATACCGAAGTTGAGAAGTTATTAAAATTAAAGATAATCGAGCCGGCAAATTTCGATTTATGTTCCCCCGTCGTCATGGTCGAGAAACCCGATAATTCCTATAGGATGTGCATTGACTTTAGGGAACTAAACGCCCTTACCGTGTTCGACGCAGAGCCGATTCCCCTTATCAACCAAAATCTCCAACTGTTTGAGAAAGCGAAGTATATTTCAGAATCTGGGATCTGTTAAGACCTATTACCAGATCCCAGGGCGGGAAGAGGTTAAAAGGTACACCGCCTCCCTGACCGCAAAAGGGTTATTACACTTTTTTCAAATCCCATTTGGGTTCGTCACCGCCTGCGGTAACTATAATAGGATGATGAGACGAATTTTAGATGTGCTACCCCACGTATCATTCTATTTCGATAATATTTACGTGGCTACAAAGGAATGGGACCAGCACCTGACCGCTCTTCAAGCGCTGCTGCAAAGGCTCAGGGATCATAATTTGACAATCGGTCTGAGCAAATGTCATTTTAATACAATAGATTACTTAGGCTTCCGCATAGGGAATAATCAATTAGCCCTTCAGGAAGAAAAGATACAAGCCATCGTAAAAATGCCGCCGCCCACAAACAAAAAGGAGTTAAGGTCATTCATGCATGGGTTCCGCCTCTTTTATCGGCGATTTATCCCCAATATTGCCACGCTTTCTGCCCCCTTTTGCGGGCCTCTGAAGAAGAAGGCCACATAACAACTAGTTTGAACCCCGCTGTGAATCACATGCTTCAAACAACTTAAGGATAAACTGCATCAGCCCTGATATTACTGTGGCCAAATCCAGCAGGACGATTTGGCATCCAGACAGACGCAAGCAACGACGGCATCGGTTCTGTTTTAGTTAAATAAGGAATCAATGACGAGAGTTGTTTTCCTATCGCTTATGCCCGTCGAAAGTTATTACTGCGCGAAAAGAACTACGCAGAGATTGAACGAGAGGCTCTTGCTATCAGATGGGGTATTAAAAATATTTGATAGGAAAGGAATTTGTAATAGAAACCGATCACAAACCTTTGATGTAGCTCCGAAATATTAAAAACAACAATTGTAGATTAAGGCGCTGGAGTTTGTTCCTCCAGGAATTCCAGTTTAAGATAGGGTATGTAAAAGGCTCTGAGAATGTTATGGCTGATAGCTTAAGCCGAAATCCGTTAGATTCCCTGTCAAGTGAATCTTGAGCCTACTATTGTTTTATAATTTTGTATATATATGTTCACATAAATTTAGGTCATAAACATATACCCTTTTTGTATGTAAATAAACTTTAAAATTATTTTGGGAACCAAGGCGGGTGTGCCCTCTAATTAAAATTCAGTGTTTATAATCATGATTGTTGTATATTAATATTCTTTTGGATAATGATCGATCTATGTAAATTTTGTTAGGCTCTTTTGATATTTATTTTGTGTGTATTTATTTTGTAGTCCCCTTTTTTCTCTCCTTTTTGTATAATTTTGTATATTGTATTACTCTACTATTTTTTTTTTCGTGCAATGCGAATTTAGCTATTTTTTGATTCCTTTGAATTTGTACAATGAGTTCTTTTATTTCGTAGTGCGAAGATGTTGCCCTCTTTTTTCCAATTTTTAAGATGTTCCTTCATTCAGAATTCCATCTTAAGATGGGAGGAGTTGTCAGAGAGAGAAAGAGATTCACGCGGACAAAGAAGCCTAAAGGGGTATCTCATGGACGAACGAATCTTTAACCGGCATCTTTCGGTAAACTTCCTGGGCGATAACGAAGCGAGACCAGTTTAGCTGGAGCCGAAACTCAAATCAGCGAGAGGGCGCTAAACCTTACTCGCCGCGTCTTAAATCAGAGTGGGACCCACTTTCGACGGCAAAAAAAAAATCCCTTCTGGCGAAGCCTTATATGTTTCCCAGCGCGGAAACGAGCAAATTAGTATTCAACCAGGAGGCAGGCAATGCTCCCACGGTATCCAAGCAGTAATCACGAGGATTCATTGGAACCAACCTAAGGACACAACGCGCTCCTTCATATGCGACTTCTTGTTACTCTAAGGACTCGCAGGCAAGAAACCATTTGTTCAGAACTACAGCAGTCAAGGACGTAAGGACTCATGCTGGAATACGTGCTTCGCTCCGTGCCCTGCAATGATACTCTCTTAAACCATCACTCGAGTCCCCCTTCTTAGAAAATCGTAAGCCTATTACGGTTTTCTCAATAACCGTCGAAGAGGCATGACGGTTTCCTACTCCGAAGTTTCACCCTCTAATCTCCTCTCGTTTTCGCTCGGGTAATTATTGTGCTACTCATAGCTCATGCTGAAGCATTACATTGTAAATTAACTCCTTTGCGTAATGATTAGTTTTCCCACGTGTATAAATATTTGTTAAATTTTGTTATTTTTTTGTATAATAGTAAAGATTATTTTTGTTTCTCTTGTCTAAATCCAAGAACTAAATAAAAATCCATTGATCTATTTTCTAAGTCGGCCAACGGAATAAACGTTCCATGGCTGACAAAAATCCGTTCGTTCCTGCTTCGTTTAGACTAAGCAGATCCAGCGCCAATTGCCTGGAGTATCCAGGATAAAAATGGGGGAGGGGGTCTAGTCTGAATTCATCGATTGGAAGTGTCTTAGAAAAGGGCCTTAAACATTAATGATGGTTATCTTACACAGTATTGATAATAAATAATAGCATCTCCTAAAGAAGTGAACACTAACTCTATCAGATCCGAATTTTGTCGACACATCAGAAAATTATGAATTGTAGTTTTTGGACGTCAGCTAAAGTATAATACTGAATTTAATAATTATTTTTAAGATTTACCTCCATTTTAGACATGTAGCATATAAGATACATTCGAGGGCAACGGTTTAAAAACTATTTTTTATATATTCTATATTATTACATAACTCTTTCTGAATAGCAGAATACAAGTGACTTAAAAAAGAAATATAAACATAAACAGATCTGCAATTTGGGTGTGAGGGGCTTCAGCCCACTATTCCCCCACCCATTGATCCGCGCCTGTCCAATTGTTATAGGTAGGTGCATTGAATGCGTACGTCGGCATAAAGATTTTGTTATGAAAAAGATGACCGCAATCATCTCCGTTTTCAAATACAACCATAACCTGTTAATTATTAAAACAAGCCGCGTATACTATTCTCTTGGAGTTTGTTCAAGCCAAACAAGCTAAAGAGGCAACGGTGTTCTACGAGTAATATTATAAAGTCGCGAAAGTCAATATTTCACCACGATTTAGCAACGCAAGAATTCTCCAAGATGGCCAAGTTCCAATTGTTTACGCTTCGGATTTGTTGCTATTATTATAATTATTTGATGTGCTAGTGAGAGTAGGTTTGGTTAATTTGTTGTTTTTTTATAAATTTTATATAATGATTATAAATTGTTTGCAGTTACTTAATTACAAAGAAAGTTTAGTAAAATACACACAAACCTAATGTCATAACAAAACCTAATGACATAACAAAACCTAATGACATAACAAAACCTAATGCAATAACAAAACCTAGAGCGAAAAAAAAATACCTACTAGGCTACCTACATGATTACCTGTGAGTAACCATGTAACCAAAAAAAACCCATCCCAGCCCAAGGCTAACCTACTTGATACATATAAAATTATACAGGTCAAATTACCCAAGTAGAGGCAGACCTACCAATCTTCACAGCCTAATCTAAGCTAACATACTGACAATCAGAGTGGGCACTAAATACATTTAAAGTAATTAAATACTAAATATTAAATACATGAGCAAAATGTATTTAGATACTAAATACATTAAATGTATTTAGATACATTTTTAAATACATTTCAAATACATGATATATAATGACAATCAATCGATAAGGACCATTGGTATCACAACAAAAAATATTCATAAAAATGAAATTGTATTTTATAATTACTAATGTAGGATTTGATGACAATTGGAGTTAGGTACTACAAAGAAAATAGAAAGTTGCATAGAATGAATCTCAGTTAGCTATTTATATCAGCATTACATTTAAGTAATATCAGTTGCTGAAATGTTTCGTCAGATAAAGAACTCCGTTTTGGAGATAAGGTCAATCCTCCTAAAGAGAAGAGCCATTCCACAGGGGCTGACGACGGAAGGGTTGTGTTGTATTTAATAAATAACTTTTTTTAGGTTTGGATATCTATCTAAACTTTGAAGCGTTTTATTTGAATCCTGAAGGTTACTGAACAATTCTAAATAAAGCGAAATATTATCAGGTGAAAATTGCGAACGAATACCGTCCGTACCCTGCATGTATATTAAGGACAGAAATGAAGGAATTCTTATCACTTTTTCTAAGTTCACGAACAATAACAAAGTAGGAACTTGCGTAGCTAATTCTGTATCTATAGCTAAACTCTGCTTAAACGTGAAAATAATAGGTAAATGATCTGAGACCTGGCAAATACTGCAGATCAGCGCAAATAAATGCATATATGGTACAGAAACCAGAGAGAGTATTACTCACTACAAGACGAAAGTTAAGGTTACATCAGAGAACAAGGAGTAACATGGAGTTATTGTCATGAGTCACGTAAACAATGTATAGAGGTAGAAAAGGAAGCGATAGAAATAATGGATTACTTCATCAATTCTAATTAATTTGCATTTGTAAGGACACATTTGGAATATTCTGCATATGTGTGGTCACTTTTGCCTAGGAAAGACTTCTAGAAGCTGGAGAAAGTGATTGCTAGGGCGACTAAATTAATATCAGGCCTAAAATTTATGGAACTGACTTAATAGACCTCGGTTTATTTTCATTGTAGACAAGAAGACCCCGAGGGAAACTAATAACCGTTTATTTTTTTTTAAATGGTCGTCAATTACCAAAAGTCCGACTTGTGAAAAGGGTTGGAAGGGATAGGCAAAAAGAAACTCCATTAATTTAATTCATGCTATAATTAGTACTCCTTCCTACGATGTGTTTAATTCGTAGACTCGAATGCGATATCATGTGAAAAGTACTCGTGTAAATACTTCTGAAAAAAAGTTGGAAAAATATACATACAATATTTCGCTTTTGGATAAGGCGCTCCAGTGATTACCGATAATAATAAAACTAGTTTTACTAGGTACTACAATTTACAGGAATATCTTGGACTGGTCCATGAGGGATTTGACGTTTATTTCTTTCCTTGTAACTAATTCAATTTATCTACGGTGATTGGGTTGTTAAGACGAAAACTTAAAAACAACAACAAATCATTAACAAAAATAATAATTTCGTCTGTTTTCATGATTGTTGCTTTGTGCACATCTGCGCATCTCACGGTGCGTTCAAGAATAGGGCGAAAGAGGAAGTATTAGAAGAAATTTAATTAAATTAACAACTGAAGGAATTTGGAGAATACAAAAGTAACACGGAGCTTATAATGTAATTAATGCACCGACCTCTTTAATATTCCCTAACACATATACAACTACTTATTCCCATACACATACGTAAACACACACACGAACAACTCGCTAGATTTGTTTTACAGCTACCACGAAGGTAACTAAGCATGTTTCGGTTAATGACAACTAAATAACATGGCATCCAATTTGGGCAAATGAGATGCGCCCTTTACAGCCACGTTGACAAACAGAAGAGCACATATTATTTTCCACTAGTTTACCATACGTATAGGCCTTATATTTCTCATGTTTTTGTTTTGTTTTTTACCACCAGTATAAGCGACGTCGACGCACGTACCTCAATGGTGTCCATTGAATCTTTTAAACGTGGTTCTTTCATGAAATCCACCATTTGCGGAACATCAAAAATAGTCTCTTTCGGCTTTTCAATGTCCAGAGTAGGAGGCATTTCGTGGATATGTAGACCAAACACGTGTATTTATTTTCATGGCTGTTTCATTAAGGTTGGTGTGATACACGGCGGTGGCTGCACAAATCCAGCGCCGTATCACTCGGGTAGCGTCAACTGTAGGGGAAGGGGGGAGGGGTTATTCCTCACCCCAAACCAGACGCTATGGCTCTTCTTCCTGCCCCACAAAGCTTAAATAAAAATAAACCCCAGGGATTCGAGCTTTTCAGGAGTCGGTTGACCTGAAACTGTTTCATCCATTCCATGCCTCTTACCCCCCCCCCCCAACCCCCATCCCTCCCACCCCAAAATACGCTCCAGATTTGGATAGGCTTCATTTCTTAATGTTTTGTCGAATTAAGAAACGAAGCCTATCGATAGTTCTGACCCTTTTTATGGGGGGAGGGGAGTTTCACCCTGTATGCATTTCTTGAGTCGAGGTAATGAAACTATTTCCCCCGAGGCTTATGACATTATGGCAGGGGCAAATAATAGTTTTATTTATTCGAAAATACTATTTTCAAATGCTACTAACTCAAAAACTATCGTAAATCTATTATAGTTAATTGGGGACAACTGCCGCTTTTCTCATCTCGTATGAGCAATGACCTTAAATTATTTTTATTTACTTTATCCTCCATTATTAATACTACATCTTCAATTTATGATTTATTTCATTATTTAATAAATATTCCAGGAATAATGGATACAATTCAGAGGTGTACAGTGACTCACTGTACATTTTAAAATAACGGAAGCTGAGGAAAACGTGACTAGAGCCGCCTTTTTCAAGGAAATTCGAATCTTAGCTTTAATAAGTCCGCGCCAAGTCTCAAATATGGCGCGAAGATAGAAAAGGTTGGGGCTGACGGTGCTCAATTTAAGTTGGGATAGAAAACCAATACCGAGGAGTGTGCTGAAAGATATATATCTTCCTTTATTAACTAAATCTTCCTCCATGGTACCCTCAACTTCTCGCTCTTTAGAAATACAAAAGTTAAGATACTAAATTTGTTTTTGTATCAGATACATAACAGCAGGGAGTGTAGGCCATGAATGGTCTTTTGCAGTTTCCTTCTTTTCTTATGTTAAACTGACAAACTCCATCGGCCGAATTGCCACAATCGCTGTGACTTAAATTTGCGTTGTTACCACTCGGTTACGCCGAAGAATCACTCGGTGAAAGAGAGTGGCAATTAACTTGGGTATTGACAAAATACCGGGCACAGAAAGGAGGGATAAGGGAACTGACACACACAACATTGAAGCCTGGCACGGGAGAGGGTGCAAAACAGAATCCATGAACAGTCTTGCACAACATCTGGCCAGCATTTGAGTGGAGGGGCCTACATAGAGAATGGTTGACCCCAGGTGACCATTGAACTTACTGGGGGACATTTTTCAAAGCATCGGGTAGCATGACCAAGATTCCTTTATTTTTATAGGGCAGCCAGACAATGGCTTCGCCATTTTCCCCTACGGCGGGGGGGAGGGGGGGAGGAGCTTGCGCTTCGCTACTAAGATTAAAATTTAAAATCTAAAAAAAAGCAGCCATGGTTAAATTTGTATAAATTTTATGAACTTCGCCAATTATAATA
The DNA here is from genome assembly GCA_963969495.1 of Ceratothoa steindachneri. Lineage (NCBI taxonomy): Eukaryota > Metazoa > Arthropoda > Malacostraca > Isopoda > Cymothoidae > Ceratothoa > Ceratothoa steindachneri. Next base: position 42,550,284 of record OZ018333.1, read on the forward strand.
ATTTTATAAAGGAACTCTAAACTAAATTTCTCCCCTTTCAAAATATCACGTTGCTAAAATATAGTTATAGAAGAAGATATATAAAAATATATTTTCTGAACTTCACTGTTTGTAATTCTTTGGGTTTTAAAAATTTCACAAAATTTCGATACTTATATTTATTTCTGAACCTCACCATTTTGTTTTTTGATATTATGAAAGAATTATTAGAAATAACTTTGATAAAAAACATAAGTCATAACCAAACTAAGATGAAATTATTATTCAAATACTCAAAAAAATCACCTCCTTAAATTATAGAGTTAGTGATGATGATATTTGATCGTTGAGCAACGCTTCACTCGGCATGAATGGACAGGGTCCGCATAAAAATAAACGACAGCGGTGCGTCATTCTTTGAGGAGTTTCCTCTTTAACTTTAAAGAGCCACCGAGATTGTTCTCGTTGGATTACACACGTTTAGAATCAGTTTGAAAATAATATTTTGATAGAAGTTCAGAAACTTCTTTTCACAAAGATTGATTAAAGAAACCACTCTCAAGTACAAAAAAAAAACCTTTGGTATAAATGAGTTTTCTGATAACTGGAAATGGTACCAACGTTTGTAATTTGTTATGTAGACAGTTTTCGTGTTTGGGGAAATTATCGAACTGAATTCACTGCAATCGGAGGAACCCTCCCTGAGCCATTAGGGACGTGTCAGGCTATGAGTGCCCCAATGAGGAACGCTACAACTTCATATGTAGGTTTCTGTAAAAGAGGTGGCATTGGCTATGTTGCGTTGTGAAGCCTGGCAGGGAAATGGTAGCGGTGTCGTGATAGGGTAAGAGTCGCGTCACACAGTATCGGTGTATCCACCCACACACACATTTACATAGTAATAATAAATTAAAGGTACACATGTATACATTCACATGCCTCAATCCATTAGACATCGAGTCAATTCGAAAGGAAATTGTCTTTCTTAGGAACGAATTCCTCGTGTCTTAAATTAGACCTTTTCAAGTTTCAGGGGTCCCCCCTCCCTCTACCCCAATTTCATCTTTCCTTCTATCTTCCATTCGGCAGCATTTTTTATCATCCTCACTTATATTATCGTTCGGCGAATGATTTCGCAGGCTAGTCGCCGATTAGCATCTATCTATTGATCCTTAGTTGGGGCAGGATGAGGACAAAGGGCATAACCCTCTCTCCCTTTTCTCGAGTTGTTATTGGTTTCTAAGATGTCTGTTTTCTTCCCCTTTTCACACGTTTTTTTTTTATTTTTTCCCAGGTTACGCCCGAATACCGGCAGCACAGAACGTTCGAACGGTCACCCAGCGAGGGGGAGAGGCGCTCCCGAGTTTTGGTGCCGGTTCTACCCCTCCACCTGCCACGCTTTGAAATAGCCCTCTAAGAAGTTATGCTGCAGTTAACATCTGGCGGAAGAGTAGTGTGGATTTGTGCTTGTCCGTTTGTTTTTGTGGCTGAGTGCAAGCAAAATAGTGTGTTGAAAGGACACGTTGGTGCCGCCAAGTATTTCGGGAGTGAAATGGCGTAGCTTGAGCTGAGTGTATGGAGAGGAAGTGATTAACCAGTGAACCACTGGAAGGAAATTCAGAGACTCCAGAGACGGGTACAAAGAATTTGACGTGAGTGGAAATGTGATAAGGTTTGGACAGAACGGACATAAACGAAGGAGAAGAGGAAGCCTCTTTATTCACTTAACGAAGGAGGAAAGGAAGCCTCTTTATTTCATTAAAGAAGGAGGAGAGGAGGTCTCTCTATTCCCTTAACGAAGGAGGAGAGGAAGCCTCTTTATTCCCTTAACGAAGGAGGAGAGGAAGCCTCTTTATTTCCTTAAAGAAGGAGGAGAGGAAGCCTCTTTATTCACTTAACGAAGGAGGAGAGGAAGCCTCTTTATTTCCTCAAAGAAGGAGGAGAGGAAGCCTCTTTATTCCCTTAACGAAGGAGGAGAGGAAGCCTCTTTATTCCCTTAACGAAGTAGGAGAGGAAGCCTCTTTATTTCCTTAAAGAAGGAGGAGAGAAAGCCTCTTTATTCACTTAACGAAGGAGAAGAGGAAGCCTCTTTATTCACTTAACGAACTTGGAAGAAACGTCTTAATTTCCCCCCCCCCCCTCCCCCTGGCTCCTTAGAAAAGGTTCAGCTTTGGAAGTTACACGAGGGGTTGTCGAAGTCTGTCTACTCTCATTCGATTCGGTCCTATAACCCCCCCACCCCTGAACTAAAAGTCCCTAGAGCGCTACAGAAAGAAATTGGAAGAGGGAAATAAAAGGAAACCGCCCACAGAATAGGGTGGGATTGAAGGGTGCTCTGAAGAGAGCAGTAGAGAGCAAACTGAAAAAAGCTTAGAGAGGAAGAATGCTCTACAAAGACCAAAACCTAATAGTTGAAGCTCCATGGCTAAATGAAATGAAGAGATAAGACAAGGAATAACGCAAAGGAAAGAGCACAATAGAGCAAAGAGGAATGCAAAAGAATGACGAAGAGGAAAGAATGTATAGAAAGAATATAAAAAATGAAAGAGGAAACTCAAGGAAAAGTTAGGGGGAAATGTACCAAATGATGAAGGCGACTGCGAGTATTTTTCGGCGGAGGTTTTTTCCTTTCCTCCAAATTTGAAACGTACCCCCTTCCCCCCGGACGCCCACCACAAAGGCGTATCAAGGAGAAATCTGTAAAGAAAGAGGGGAAGATGAAGTGAAAATATGCGGAAGATGTATAGCCACAAATCTCCCCCAGAAGGTGTTGGGGCAGGAAAGTCATAATCCTGCAGATTTCAACCTTAGCGTGGTCCCCCATGCTACCCCAGACCCCTGCTTGCTGGGGTGTGAAAGTAAAGAGGGCGGAGGATACAGGCATGTTGAAAACGCTAAGAGGAAAGGGTTGACCCCCCCCCCTCAAACCCACCAGGAATAAATGCACAAATATTGATTGGCGACTAGCCTGCAAAGCCAGCCTCCGTCCGGGCATTTCCTTGGCGATGACCCGGGTGAGATCTTAAGCCCGCCTTCCTCGGCATCTCTTCTTGGCGTGTACACGTAATTTAGGTCACGCATTTGATCTGCACGACCTGTAGTCACTTCTTTTTTGTCCTCGAGGCACAGGAGAAGGCGCAAGAAGAGCACAGATCTGACAAGTGCATTGTAGATCATCTTCTCGAAGGTTTGCGCAAAGAGCGATGAATCTGATTGGTACTTCGATCAGCTTTACGAGATCGACTTTTAGCTCGGCGTAGAGTGAGGGCCCCGCAAAGTCGGCTTTCTGGGGCTGGGTTTGGCCGGGGATGGTCCTAGAGGGGACCCTCTTAGTGAGGATCTCTATGCTGGTTTCTTTCCTCTTCCATCTGGTTATCCTCTTCTTTCTTGCCCTGTAAACAATGTGCAATTGTGTGTTTTGGGTGTGAGATGTATTTAACGATAGAGAGTGTAAGTTAAAAAGCTGTTCGAATTTGACTGGATTGAGAGCTCCCGCCCATTACCTAATTGATGTCCCACTCGAGTACTGAGGGGATGGAGAGCGATGATAGATGGATCTGTATCAACACTCGCTCGTTGTCGAAAAATCGTCCTTCTATGGGAAGACGGCGTCGAGTTATAAACTTTTATTGGGGCCCAAATAAACCTTGGTCCTTAATTCCTCGCTCCTGAAGTCTTCCATCTGTCGTTTCGAAATGGTTCATGGTAAGACCCTCGACTCTCCTTCATAAACTTAATGAGGGGGAAACTTTGTACTTTAGAATATCCAATAAATTATTAGATTTGCTTCTTACCGACTCAGGACTCCCACTTTTCATGGAGTTTCTCCATTGTAAAAGCCTTAATTATACGACTTTACAACGCCCCCACTACTTGGCATCGGAGTAGGGGTATTCTGCCGTTACGTAACTAGCGGGAAAATAAAAAAGAACGCCGCAGTCGAACTGGTGAAGAATGCAGCCAAAGGCCGGAATTCGTTACTAAGAATAACACTTTCCTTTCTAATTTACTCAGTGTGTAATGGATTGAGGCGATAGAGAGATGTGAATGTACAGGGTGGTCGGAAAGTATTGTCGCTCCTACCGAAAAGAAATGAGAACAATATAATCGCATGTGCGTACACACATGTTTTTGGTCTACACATTCGTGCTGGGTGAATCAGCGATGGTGCAACCCATCGTGAACAGAGGAGGAGGGTTGGGGCTCTCTGTGCCAGGGGCATTTAGATATGAGTGCCCCAATGAGGAACGCTAGTAATCCATGAGGAGGGTTTCGTAAAAGAGAAGAGATGTTGTGCTGTGAAGGCTGGGATGGAAATGATAGCGGTGTTCCGCATTGGCTCTGTTGCGCATACTTAGCCCCGTGATGCTGGGTATCAGTGTATCCGCCCAATGGGGGGCCAGTTCATAACCCCACTGAAGGTTTTAGCCGCTCTCGCTGGGATGAAACCCTCGCCTTGACCTCAGAAATCTAGCGTCGTATCGCTAGGGTAGCGAGAACTGTAGAGGGTACCATCTCTATACTTCTCTAGAAATTTCATCTAAATAAATCCATCTCGGTGCAGTTGTCATCTGTAGGTTCGATCCCCGTCTAAAGGCAGTCGCCGTCCCTCCCTGAAAGAGCCCAAACCAGAAAAAGGATAAAATGGAAGAGACACAGTCTCAATTGGCATCGCTTATAAATAATTTCTTCTCAATCAAAATATGAAAAGAACATTTTATATTATTGAAGAAAATAGGATGGATTTAATTAACACTCGGCTTTGAGAGATGTGAAGTTAAGAAGCCTCGCGTCAAAACGAGGAACACTAGTAAACGCCTAACGATGTCTGTTTATCGCCTATGAGGAATTCGAACCTCATGCTAGGCTTTCCAAATGTAGTACTACTAGTTCATTACAAATAGTAGCCGAGAGACCAGCCACCATTAAGGGCGATATGGGGGCGAATATCCCATTTCGAAATAATCACTGAAAGGCTCGAATTCAAATTCAGTTGCCAGACGTTGTTAGTGCTCCAATGTTCATTGGTTTTATGCAGTGCTCCTCACCTTCGGGAAGGAGCTAGAAATGAAGTGATTAAAATTCCTTGAAGTGGGTGATGGTGTATTAATTTTTTCGAGATTTTATGAAATTAAAATACCTCACCCAAAATTGCAAGAAGGACCAAAGATTCCATTTTTAACTCGTCCATTTAGGGCGACTCGGGAGGTTGGCCGGGTTGTCTTCGGAGGGGACCCCTGTCCCCGCCGGTCTCCTGTGAATAAACAGAAAATGGTAAAACAAAAGGAACTTGGTAGGCAAAAGGCCTAGGAAACAAACAAAAACGGAGCCTTTTAACAAAAGGGCCAAAGCGGCCGTGGAATCGGAAGACAAATATGCGTCGGGGTTGGTACAAAAAGCTATCAAAAGTGCGATGAACTCTGCTCGCATGGCGTCGGTGGTGCTCTCGAGTACAATAGTAGCCGGCTCCTGGTTCGGGAGTATCCATCCTATCGCATGGGGGTTGCATCTGAGTAAATTGTCCCCTCTTTCTCGGGCGGGAACCAGGGGGCCCATTCGGAGGATAACAAGGCCCCCAAGAGGAAGACCCTGTTCGAAGGGGCGTAGGCCAGTTGTGGCCAGAACCTTGGCAAGGAGGAGGCCCCACAGATGACATTAAGAGCCCACCCAGCCTCCCTCAGAAGTGGGAAACCTTGGGGAATCTGGGGGCCCACTCGAGCGCCAGGCGGGTTCATCGGGTCATCATCTCGGCGAGGCGGGTGGACCTGGAGCGCAGGTCAATTTCCACCCAGAGGTAGACGAAGGACTTGGTGGGGGGGCCAGCAGGGTACTTTTGGGGACGTTACTGGTAAGCGAAGAGGCTTCGATATCACCTACTAATAAACTGAGGTCTTTACACGAGCCTATCAAAAGGATATTGTCCAAATACGTAAATACCGTGCATCCCCTAGCACGGGCTAGGGATGCTTAAAAGATGTGGGCCATACACTGCAGCGTTATGTAAGGACTTCCGCTGAAACCCATAGGCAGTCTCCTAAACCTGTAGGTGCGGTTCTCCCATTTTACTCCGACCAACACAGGGCTCTGGGGTGGAGGAATAAATGAATAGTGCCGAAAATAAATGCTGCAAAGCGCAAACGGACGAGCTTGCAGCCAAATTCAAGGACGGGTAATTTGCATGAAAATTCTCAATAAAAATATAGACATCTGGAGAATATACAAAAATATAGCTATGAAATTAAAATCAATAGAATGGAAGTATAGTAATTTAAAACCGTCAAAGGGTGTAAAAGGATATAAAAAAAAACTATTGAGAACTCGACAAAGTATAAAAACATAGACTATATATGGTTCAACAATAGATACAAAAACAGAGAATATAAAATCATGAAACAATATATTCAAATTTGGCTAAAAGATTAGATTCTTCTAAAGATTTAAAAAAAATTCTAGTCACACTAAAAGAGACATGAGTCTCAGAAAAGATACTACGCAGAACCTGTTGGGGGGCCATCTGCCCAGTAATGAAAGGGAAGACCCTCCTCCCAAGATTTCTCAAAAGGGGACACTCGGCAAAGATGTGAAGGATGGACAGCTGCCCCTGCACAGGATGCACAAAGATGGGTGCTGCCTATTCATCAAGTGTCCATGAGTGAGGCGGCAATGACGATCCTCAGTCGGCACAAAATAACCTCCAGTCTATGTGTTCTCATGGTACATGGCCATGGAAAGACTGAAGGTTTTATAGGATGGAGCTTGGTGGAAGGAAACACCCAGTGCCTCCAGAGAACTAAGGGAGTCAGAGAAAATCGTAAGACAACCAGATGGCATAAGAGCAATAACAAAGAGTGCAGCAAGAATGGCAACAAGTGATGCTGTGAAAACATAAGCTGCACTTGGTAGGCGAACCAATGTTGTCTGAGATGGAAAGACAGCAGCAGCTCCAACCCTTCGTGATGAGGTAGGCGCCTCGTCCGGGAGAGGAGCAATTGGTCCGGGAGCGACGTCGGGCTCGGGGAGACCATGCAACTCGAGCGCCTCCAAGGCGGCGCGTAGTCCGGGATCCTCCTCGATTAATTTTTCCTGGTCGTCTAGCCTGGGGGGTAAGGCGATCTTCAGAGCCTATACTGCAGCCGCCAGGCCGGGGTCCGCGGCCAGAAGTCGCTCTTGATCGTCGAATTGGAAGTCGTCCAAGTCAGCCTCCGTCAACAGAGGGCTGGGGGAACGGGCGGCGGTTTCCTCTGGTGAAAAGGGCGGCGGTTTCCTCTGGTGAAACGGGGATTTCGACATCATTTCTCCGAGGGGGAGGTTCCGGTCCGAACCAAGTGCTAAGGATGGAAATCCCAAACAGATTGTCAGCGCCGACCTCCACCGCGAGGGAGAAAGGGTACCACTCAGGGCTCGGAACAGAGAGCCTGGAAGGGGAGGGGGTTGGTGGAGAAGGACCGAACAGAATTTCCTGAATGGCCTAAGACTCCTCGGCCCATTCACTAAAGCTTACAGGGTTTAGAGCCCTCTCTCCTTCCCTTGCCGCGAAACCGGTTTCTTTGTCGCCGCCGCTGCTGCTGGCCCTTCTGGCGTTAGGCCTATCGTTGTCTAGAGGCATAATCGGCGTACTGCTTGCGTAATACCGCACTGTTATATAACACCGGATCAATGTCAATACCGACACCCTAGGTGGACTGTAATCGTAAGTCATCTAGGGCATATGCCCAATTAACTAGGGATACTAGGTAATCAAATCGTAGACGAGTATTGAGCCGGGCCTCTTCCTGAGTCCTTAACCCATATCGCAGGCGGTGAAGGATAACCAGAAGTTCAATTTCTTCCAGGTCACGCGTACAGAATGGGGAGTTGGGGGAAGTGATACGAGCACGAAGGTGCTCCACAATAAGATCCGAATCGGGTACAACTCTCCGGGGCTGGACAATCTGGGGAAGACCTAGGGCCGTCTGAAAGCCGACATCGGGAAGGTTTAACTCTAGGGCTGGGGGTAAGTCCCTATGTGGGTTCAGCAGACTGGAGTCGGCCGTTCTGTTCCGAGGCTGGGGCGGCACCTCCTGAGTGCTAAGGGAGTCGAGCACCTGACACCTCAAGGTATGCTCGTCCTCGGATTCAAAAGCAGAGGAAGGATTCTGGGGAGTGGTTGGGCCAAGAGGGCACGTGTCCCGCCTCGAAATTCCGGGATAGGAGCTTATCAAGCGACGGGCGCGGGATCGCGTTGCAGGTTGGGCACCAGGTCTACTCATTCTCCGTAGACTCGGCCAACGTGGACGGCGAGACAGTCAGATTGGGTCTGATTAGTGTATCATGTGGGAAAGTACTTTATTGCACCAGTGTTGTGTGTGTTGACGCTGCTCGGGGGTGTTTTTTCCCCTTTTAATGGTCTTGATGAATGCTTCTGGGAGCATAAGACGACTGTGTATGGAAGCAAGGACAACCAAACGGCCACCTTTTACACGAAGGGTAATGAGTCTGGAAAATGGTTTGGCGGGGGAGGGCACTTTTCTCTCCATTTCCCCGCTCCTCCTTCCTCAGGTCCAGGTTGTTATGCCACCCTTTGTAACGTGGTTTAGCGTTTATTATTTGGAAAAAATATTGATTATCCTTTCCTTAAAAACACTCGGCGAAAATCTCTTTGTGCTTTGACTGTTCCTATTACATCTACTACATTTAAAGCCCAGAACCTCGATCCTCTCTACTTTTCACCATCCTACTCTTCTTTTGTTGTCATCTCTTCTTTCTATCTCTGGACATTTTCCTTTGCATTCCACCATCAGATGTAGCCATCTCTCTCTCTCTCTACCCCCAAGGGTACCATCGCAAGAGTCATCTTCCCCATATGTTCGTTCCTTTACCCCCAGGGATCACATCATGATCGAGGATCTCGATCGCATCGTCCCAACGTCCCCGCTGTTGTTCGAGGATCAATTGGTTGAGCTCTGCTTTGATCTCTTCGTTATATTGAGTCAATTAATGCGTTTCTGAGGTTAATCTCGCACAGTGATTTCAGTTCACGGTATAAATCCTTCATGTATTAGGTCAATCTATATGTTGAGATTGACCTATACGCAGATTTCGTGATTCATGCTCAATCCTCGTTGATTAGATGGTTGTTAAGGTCGTCGAGTGCCTCGTCAATCTCCGCGACAATCGCATCATCCAAATTGGGATGGTAGTCCTAGAGGAGGTCTGCCTACCATGCCGAGTCTGATTTTATAGTAGTTTTTGCTAACTGCGGATAGGACTTGTGTAGGGTTCCTTTTGATGGTGAGTAGGATCTTTATATGATCACTCTATGGTACCTGGATTGGTTCCATTAAGTAGTTGAACGGTAGCTGACGATTGGCCAGACATATGCCTGGCATCGCGGCACTCCTTCCTCTAACAAAGGTGGGGTAGTCGGGGCCAATTCGCTGGACGATGTTTCTGCCCAGAAATGTATCGATGTTCCTACCGATCCCATTGAAGGTTCTATAGCAGGACTCCTGCCTCCTGGCATTCAGATCCCCCATTATTTATAGTGTGGCGGCTAGTATCTGGTGGCTATGACTATTATTCCTACGAGTATGTCCAGATAGGATTCTTTGAGATTCCTGACTTGTCTGTATTTCATCCCTTTTTAATGACAAGAGGGCCTCCTGGAATCGCTCGTGCAAATAAGTCGTGACCAACACGTCGTAATTCCAAATTTTCATTACAAATGTCGATCCCGTGTTCTGAAATCAAGACATGTATCAATCTCACTAAATATGTTTACGTAAAGAGACCTTTTCGTCTTCCAGCCTTTTGTGTTAATTTCCGGTATCTTCATTGAGCTTCGTTTCATGTTGTAGTGTTATTTACCGATGTTTCTTCATGTTTTTCCTTGTCTTATTTACCAATGTTTCTTCTTGTTTTTCATTTTCTTCTTATTTACCAATGTTTCTTTTTGTTTTGTTCCTTTTCTTCTTAGCTTGCGGGACATCTTTCGAGTGCCCAGGTTCTTTGCTCTTCGGAGGGGGACTAGGAGATTTAGATTTACTCTTCGTGGCCCTAGTACGGGCCCTTGGGGAATGTCCAAAGAGGTATTCTTTTCATCTTCTTCCTCCTCGGATTCTTCGAAAGACGGCGCTTCCACTGTAGCTTCGAGCCTAGATTTCCTCTGTGAGTTGCTCTCGATCAATTTCCTCGAATGTCTTAGAGCACTCGGGCTTTGCCGGCATAATTACTGATATTCGCCTTCAGTATTGCATCTAAAAGCTCGTTGTAAAGAGTTCGTTTTGTATTCCAGCCATTTGCTTATTGTCTCCTTCCTCGGTTACCTTTTCCTCTCTCTTTGATTCCGAGAGCTGCTTCCTTGAATCCTTCGGAGCATTTTGGCCGCCATCTTTACATCTTGGAGGCCATTCGAGGTCGTTGTACACCCTGTTGTAGCGCCTGGGTGAATACAGCGTTTGCTACGTCCGCGTGAATGACGCACGTATAAAAAAAAATTCATTTTAATCCGCACTCGATGTTTCATTTAAATCCGATCTAATATTTTTGTGCAAATGCTAAAAGCCTACAAAATTGAAGGACTCATTTTACCCGACTTCTGTTTGTGGGTAACAAAACCGTGACCTGACTCGAGCATAACAATCAAAAGCACCATTAAAATGATTTTTTTAATTATTTTGCCCATCAACCATAACCTTACTGAACCAGGGGAAATTTAGTCTGGTATTATAGGTATTAATGTAACATAACAGATGACAAAAGCCATAAGGGCCTATCAGAGGTCATCCGAGTCAACACCGAGCCCATAAAATGCATCCATATAATTGCGTCCGAATTTGTTTAGAGACGAGAAGGACTTAGGAATAGATAAGTCACTGACGTTTTCGAAGCAGTGCATTGAGGCCAAAAATAGAGCAAATAGGTCACATTAAGAGGAATGTTAGCTTCAAGAGTAAATAGGTTATCCTTAAACTATACAACTCGTATGCAGTGCCGGTTTAACCTAGTAGCACATGCTACGGACCCCGCGCTTCAGGGGGCCCCATGGGGATGTTTTTAATTAGTAATAATTAAGTTTTAGCCCTTAGGCACAGAAGGCTGAGACAAAATAATTATTCGTTTTCCTGATTTTGTATATTATTATTATTATTATATATGATATTTAATAGAATCCAAAGGAGGTAAGAGCGAGTATGGGTGAAACAAGATCCAACCATCTCTCTCTAATGAGTATTGAGCGCGAGTTACTGAGGGAAATTAACACGTCAAGGATAATTGGGGGGTTTTCTGTTGCCCATTCTCTTAAGCGCTTCTTCCTGTGAGCCACGTAATTAGTTGGTGTGCGCTCAGTTCAGCAAAGGGTTCCAAGCTTCTCCAAGGCAGCACAAATAGTCTACTGGTTAAGCTACTGGTATGCCTGGTGTTGTTCTTTCCTAATACGGGATTTGAGGGGGGCATGAGGGCATTCGTCAGTGAATTTGTCTTCTAATACCCCCTCCCCGCCCTCAGTATTTATGACCCGCGAGGTTTACTCGGGCACAACTGGGCATCTTACACATTTATGCCCGTAATTAGCCAGCATTGGGGAGGTGGGTGTGTGTGGGGGGGCTTATTCCCCCTCCCTCAGGTGGGGGGTGCCCTCGGACGAAAGACGCCTATGTGTGTGTGCGACTGTGTATCATACATACATGGCCTCTATGTACACATATCCCAAATCTCGGGTTGAAGAAAGTGACCGGGAGGATTCCTGGTGAAATCGAGTGGCTGTAGATGGAAGAGGGGGAGTGGGGGTGGAGTCGAGGGTGACGGTGAGGTGAGCAACGTCACAGTGGGCCATCGATCCCCTCATCCTTGGTCTTTAACTTATTAATCTTCTTAACTGAATTGATTAACTGAGTGGACTGTTGCTATTTTGTTCAGTTGACTTTACTGATCAATCCACTGATCGTCCTCTTTTCTCCACCTCCTTTTGCTTGATCTGGGACCAAGACTCTACGGAAAGGAGATCCACCAAGGATGGCTGTAGCTACAGCAGCAATCTTCATTTAGGTCTTCTTCCATCTCTTACCCTCCCTACTTCTCTCCACTCAACATTACACTCCATTCCCCTCCCCATAAGTATACAAAGTTCTCTCTGCCATCATAAAAAGCAACACTCCACCATCTTCAAGAGATTTCATCCTTAAGATGTGCACCAAATACCATACACACGTACATACATGTCTTTGGTCTACACATGTGCGCTTGGAGCCGAGGTATATGGGGGGGGGGGCATCCATGTCAAGCTATGTGAATATGCCCCAATAGGGAACGCTTAGTATTCATTTGGAAGTTTTGTTAAAAAAAATAACAGATTGGGTATGTTGGGCCGTGAAGACGGGGAGGGAAATGATAGCGGTGTCGTGATTGGATATGTGAAGTATGGAATCTCATATAAATCCGGTGCTGTATCAGCGAGAACTGTCGAGGGAACATCTCTACATAGATTGTCTCTAAATAAATCCCTCCGTAGATTCGATCGATCCCCGTCCAAATGGAGTCGCCGTCCCGTCCTCAAAGAGGCCAAGCAAGAAAAAGGAGAATCTGGAATACAGAGTCACGGTGTCAATTTGCATCGCGTCATATTCTATCCTATCTCATTTTGAAGGGTTTTTTTTTCCTCTATATTAAAATAGGAACATTTGATTTTACTCATTATTAAATAAAATAGGATTGATCTCAATAGCATTCGGGGGCGGGGCTTATATAATGTCCGGCGTCAAGAATTTGGCCTACCGACGTCTGGCAACGGCCTTTGAATTCGAACCTACTGCTCGGCTTTTCGAAATTGTGTATACGAATAGTTAATTACATCTCGGGGTGGGGGGAAGCCCTCCACGGTATAGGGCTGAAGCGCGGCTTAAAAAAAATAATGGCAACTGAATTCAAATTCGTTGCCATGACGTCGTTAGGCGCCCCAATGTGCTATTTTGCTCCACCCTAAATGGGCGGAGCTAGCGGCTAACTACAGGTTCCAAATATATTTCCTCTCCCTCCATTTCTTCGGCGAACGTCTTCGCTAAAATATTCATTCGTGTCCTTGTTGTCAAAGTGCTTTTGTCGATATATTTTATTTGGTTCCGCGTTCGAGTGTTTTATTTGTTAATTCTGAGCTTCCTTCCCGGGTCCTGAACGGCCTAATGTGCTAAAACAAAAAGTGATTCCGAGTCCCCCCGAGAGCAATCGCCATTATTTAAAATCAAATGGGAATTAAAGAAAGATGCCTCTTCGCCGCTATTTCCGAGCGATACTCAACACAATAAAGTAAGTGGAAAGCATTTTCCATTTTATTTACACGAATACAAAAATAAGAACATATTTATGCACCGTCAACCTATTCAAGGTGGTTCAGGGGAGTACTGGTTGATATCTAAGTATGGGAACCATGTTTGTATACAGTTGTGGTCTGAAATACGAGTTATACAGTTTAAGGATAACTTCCTTACTTTTATAAGTAACATTCCTCTTAATGAAACCCATCACTCTATTTTCTGCCTCAATACAATGCTTAGAGAACCTCAATGACCTATCTTCTACTCCTATGTCCTTCACATCCTCTACTCCATTCGGGCAATACCCATCCATTTCATCGCTAAATTATCCTTTATCTCTTTCTTATGTTAATATCTTTACATTTGTTAAGGTTGAAGTTAATTCGCCTCTTTTGAGCCCAACCTTATTTAAGTCGTTCTGCACTTCAACTTCGCTTCAACTTCATTTAATACAGTTTTGTGTCATCAGCTAAAAAATGATAGTTATTTACAGCCTCCCGAAGATCATTTATATAGAACTAGAAATAATAATGGGCCTAGAACTGATCCCTGAGGTACGCCACTGCTAACGTCCCTCCACTGTGACCTGACCCCACAAATCCCACGCATTTTTAATTTGTGAACCAGGTTTTCGCTTAGAAACCACCCCAAGCTTGGTGGAGATGAGATTATTGCTGAAAGCAAGTATCTAAATATAAAAATGTGTGGCAGTGACGTGTGTTTGGGCATTTCGAGCATTGAAGAAAGAGTACCTGAAGAGAATTTGTTTGGGATGGACCGTTCGGTAGATGCATTCATACCTATAATATGACGGTACACTTTGCCAGGTTCCTTAAGGTTAAGCTAGTTAGGTACTAGTATAAAAAAACATTTCAATGGTACATTTTTCCATTAACCAAAGACTAGTAAAAATAGTTCTATACATTTGCACAAAAGATAGTCAGATTTAAATAAAACGTCAAATATATTTTTTACTTTCAAAATCGAGTTGAGATCTTTGTCAAATAATTAGCCATACTTTCTATAACCTTGAGTGAGCATTCATTATGTCTGGTCGGGGCGATTAAACGGTAATTGTTTAGAGTATGGCCGGATCCCAGTCCAAGCTTATTTTGGGCTATTTTTCTGAGCTGAATTCTATGTGGACAAAGTTTATGGCAATTTCCGAATATATACTGGGTGGCTGTGCTCCCCAGACCCCCTCAAATGATTGAAATCTCAGGATCATCGTAGGCCCATTTCCCCGACAAGCCGTCCCCAACAAAGAGCCTACCCTCAAAATAAGCTAGAATCCATCCACCCGTACTCGCAACATTTCCCGAAACCCTCCCCACAGGAAAGAAGAAACGACTAATCCCAGCCTCGCCCCCCCCCCCCTCCTTCTCGGATCAAACACGATAAGAGGGAGGGGGGCGAGGCTGGGATTAGTCGTTTCTTCTTTCCTGGGAGGGATTTCTTAGGCGAGGCGGAGTGGGTTCCCTCCTCTTCTTTGACAAATCCTCGCTGATTTTATGGATTTTTTTTCCTCTTTAGATTGCCACGGGCGTAGCAGTTACCTCATCGTTCATGTTTCCAACCTGGGAAAAGTTGTGCTCATTTTCGGGGGGGCAGAGGTAGTTGATGCTCAAACCCATTTATATTTAAGCAGGGGGTTGAGGACCCCCGTATGATCCCAGTTTCACCATATTAACTCATGGAGGTGGAAGGCAACGTCTGGGGTCCTCGCATTCCCCTCTGGCACTGGTTGTTTTGTTGACTAGGCTTAAAAGACATTTTTCCTGGGCTCTTGGTGCCTTTTCCTTTTCCTCCATGTGGGGCATGCGAGGACACACTGGTTGTTAATGGTGGAAGCGCCCATTAATGAGTTCAGCGCCGCTGTTACCTCCTGGTTTATTGGTGCTGGTTGTTGTCCTCGGTGTGATTCTGGGTGTGCAGGTGGGCTCCATCCATGGGGAGGGGTTGCCTTCCCCTTCTTCTGGAGAGCATGATTGAATTTATTTGTCGTGGTGGGAAGTCCCCCCTCCCTCTTCAGTGCGTTTAGATCGAAGATTCGGGGTTCTGGAAGGCAAGGCTGAATTGCTGGACCTGGGGTCGGAGCGCCTCGGAAGGGAAATTCTCTCTCCGTTGTCTTGGATGGGTCCCCGGGGTGTGTGGCCTAGATCCCTCCACCCCCACCAAGGGTGCCCGATCACACCTCCTCAATTAACGGACAGTGTATGGCATAATTCAGAGGGATGGGGGGGAAGCTCAGATAGACATGATTAAACCATGTACCTGAAGATTCCCCGTGGAAAAAGTGAAGAAATGTCCCCTTTTAGAAGATGGGTGAAAAGGGAAGGTGAAGATAGGTTTAAGTTCTCGAGGCTCCGACGAATTCCTTGCCACCCTGAGCTCCAGGGGTGAGGAAAGGAACGACTAGGAGCTGGAAAAGGAACGTCGGTACTCGATCTTCCAATCCCAAATCCGTTAATCTTCAATTTATTTAATAAAGACTCGTGGCTAAATTTCCGAATTGTGCAGATGTATGTGCGAGGGAGCGTGTATGAGTGAGGGAGAGTGTGCGTTAATGATCCATTGTCTGCCACACACGACTCCTTGACCACCTTGTTCCTCGTCGGTGAGGATGTGATCCTAAATTGTGAAATCCAGGTCATTTTTGAGTCTCTCCATTGAAGGATTAAATCCATTCGAATTGAAAAAAAGAACACTGATCCAGCCAAAAGGATTAGAGATCTAATCCTTTTGGCTGGATTAACGTCCAAGCTTTTTTTTAATCTGTCGAAACGGAATTTTCGATTTAATCTCGTGGAATGAAGAAGCTGAAGGATGGAATGGAGCAGCTGAAGGATGGAGGGTAACAGAATCTTAGAGAGTCGTCTTCTCCTTTTCTCATCCTCTTCTTCTGTTACAGAGAGAAATTGGTGTGTGTAATTCAGTGTTGTGGCTGAAATATAAGGTAAGAACATTTGTGTTTTTTCTTTGAGAGACGATGTGGTTCTAACTGTAGCTTATGGAAACTAAATCTTCATAAAGGAGAAAAGTTCGAGGAGGACTCGGGTGAAGTCTTCAAGTGGGTAAAATAGGAGAGACGCATGGGAAAGGTTCTTATTTTTATTGAAGAGGATAAGACACGTGCAGTGGGTTCAAGTTGGACAAGTTTAGGTTTAGGAAAAGAGATGTGTAGAAATTGGTTTACAATTTGAGTGATTGATGAATGGAATAGACTCACTAGTCATTTGCTAGTAGCTTCCTTCTTGGGGAGTTTAGGAATAGATTGGATACACTAATGGATGAGGATGGATGGCAGCTGGGATTGAACCGGGTGATGAGAGCAGGAGCTGCCTCATAGGATATCAATTAGCTTTTTGCGTTCTCCTTTTCTTATTCTTTATGTTCTTCCTTTCTTTATTACTATTATATATGGCCTAAATCTGACTCCAGATAAATTTCCAGCCTCGGATTAAGATACACGTCTCAGACCTTTGTTGTTTTGGTTGACCTGACCAAAATGAAGGTTACAACCCAAATTGCCATTTCCTTCGAGGCGTCAAACCCAGCTAATGAGGTCACGGCCGTCTGCACAGAGGATTCTGTTTTCTTGGTTGGTCGAGATTTCTTGGAATTGGTCCTTTTGTATGGTCATTCTTTATCCTCTTACCTTCTAATTTACCATCCTAACTTCAACCAGCATTAAAGTGGGGATGGAAGACGGGGTGAGTGGTGGAGGGGGGGGGGATTAGGAAGGATGGTGAGGCGTTAAGATATCAGGGCAACCACTACCTTGGGAAAGACTATACGCCTTGATCAGTTGTGTCGTGTTGTTACTGTGAGGGCTGGGGATAATTGATTGGGGGGGGGGGGGCTAGGGGAAGACGCCCTCCTCCAGAATCTCGTTAAGTTCAGTCATATTCAATCTCTCCTTTTCTTCCCTTGTTTTCCTATCTTTTCTTTTTTCTGCCGTCTCCTCCTTTTTGGGTTTCGCATTACTTTTGGTCTTTGGTTTTCTCCTTTCTCCAACGTGTTAAGTACCCTCAGTTATTCACACGAGGAGGAGAGGGCGTATTGAGAACCAGAGGTCCCTACTACTCCCATTTTGGGGATTGTTCCTGGTTGGGCGTTAAGATACCAGGGCAAACACCAACTTGGGAAGATTTAGTCTACATAAGCTACAATTAGAATATTCTATGTGTAAATAATAAAAGAAAATACACATTTAACATCTTGGCCATTGCATCCCTTTAATTTCATAATTTCTCTTTGCTACCCTAATTAACTTGGATGTAGACAAGCGCCATTTGTGCGCTGATTTCTGGGGCCACGGTTGGCTCCAGATTAATTTTTTGGAGTAATTCGGTGGCCCTCTTTGTGAGTACTCTTTCACGATGTTGTCTTTGTGAGTACTCTTTCATGATCTTGTCCGTGTGAGTAATCTTTTTTTCACGATCTTGTTCGGAGTGGCACATGGCTACAAATCCCTTTGGGGTTTCGAATAGCCTTACCAGTGCCCCTGAAGATCACCTGCGTGAACTTGGTTTCGAGGCGGTATTTTGTAGTACCCTGATGGGCAGCGATACCACGTTTCTAGTTTAATTTATACACTCGTTATATTCCTCCCCCCTTTTTGAGGGGTTCTGAAATTTTATGCCACCATAGTTGGGGAACACCGCCGCAATTTATACTTTTTTTCTACTCCTTTGGGTAGGAGATAGAAGGTGGTTGCGATGGTCGCACTCAAAACAGTGTTTGCCCTTTAGGGCACTCCGTTGTCTCATGTTCATCATTCACATGCAAGAAGTCCTCTTTTTCTCTCTAGTCTGGAGACGGCCTCAAGTTGAATGCCAGGAGGCCCCTCGTTAATGTTTTCGTTGCCATTTCAAAATGCCTTTGGTCATCGCTGGCTGTCCTAATTTGAGCCCCTTTTCCATCGTCCCCCATTCTTGTTGGTCCCCACTTCGTCCTTACCTTGTTCGGGGATTCTATCCCCCATCATTGGCTGTCCGAATTTGAGCTCCTTTTCCATCGTTCCCCATTCTTGTTAGTGCTCCACTTCGTCCTTAATATGTTCTGGGGTTCTTTCCCCCATCATTGGCTTTCCGAATTTGAGCCAGTTTTCCATAGACCCCCATTCCTTTTTGTGCTCCACCTCGTCCTTAATAGTTTGCGGGGTTATTTCCCCCATCAATGGGTCGATCGGTCTGCAGACGTGATTTCTAGAGGCCCGATTGGCTCCACATTCAGCTTCTTCGGTGGCCGTCTTAATGAGCAGTTTCTCTCGATCTTGCTCCGAGTGCCACATGGGTTCGAATCTCTCGGGGGAGTCGAGTGCCGCTCTAATTTTGATCAGATTTATCTTTTCCCTTGTGGGCACTTTGCACTACCCTGAGGGGGAGCCGGTACCCTTTTCTCTAATTATATAAGTATTCGAAGGAGTGAGTTTTTGTGGTTGTGCGGGAATCTGAGATGCCTTCGGTGGTTTCTTTCTTCTTCTTCTTCTCCTCCCTTCGATCCTGATCGGAAGCTTTTTCCTTTTCCATCCTGTGTTTAATTGCTAAAATTGACCACACTTGACGTGACCAACGAGTCCTTCCCAAACACTATTTTGCACCTACAACAACCAACCACAAATCGTGCCGCCCTCAACGTGGCCAAAAGGAGCATCTGGAATGCAGTCTCTCGGGTGTCAATTGGCATCGCGTCCTATTCTATTCGATCTCATTTTGAACCCTTTTTTCCCTCCCTATAAAAATAGGGGCATTGGATATTATTAAAGAAAATAGGATTGATTTAATTGGCGCTCGGCTTCTTCTATTGGTGTGAAGCCTCGCCTAAAAACATTGAAGACTAAAACTCCTGGTGACGTCTGGCAATCGCGTATCAATTCGAACCTAATACTAGGCTTTCGATTAGTGATACTACTAGTTCATTACAGTGGCGGATCCAGGATAAAATTCAGGGAGGTTGCTAAAAGAACATTAGGAAGTTTATCTTGCACACCATTGATAATAAATCATAGCATCTTATTTCTTTTCTTTGTAGGTTAGAAAAAAATAAATATAAATGGATCTGAATTTTTTGGGGGGATGGGGGGAGCTTTAGCCTCCTAGCCCCCCACCTCTCTCCAAGTTTATTACATATTAGGGGTGTAACCAAAGGGGCGGGGGAATTCCCCCGTTTCGAAATAATAGCCCAAGGGTTGAAATTCAAATCTGTTGCCAGTGGTCGTTAGTGCTCATTGATTTGATGCAGTGCTCCGCAGCTTCGGTGAAGAGCACTCTGTGCTTCGACTGTTCCTATTACATTTTATCCACGTTTAAATCCAAATCATCCTCTCTACTTCTCACCTCACACCACTCTTCTTGCCTTAACAACGTTGCCAGCAACTCATTCTCGCTTTCGGGGCATTTACTTGGCATTCTACCATCATATGTCCTCCCGTTTCACACTCTCAATCCACTATCCCTTGTGGATTTTTATTCTCCTTAACCCAACTCTTCCTAATTTATTCCCTGTCTTCCGCTTCCTGTATTATTATTTTGCTCCTCATTCCACGCGACTTCTTATCGTTCATCTTTGCCCGTAGAATTTTACCCAGTAATCGTCCATTTGTCACGTTGTTTATTTCTTCTTCACTCTCACATTCCGATGTCTCTAGAATCACTCTTCATGCATCATCATGTATGTCCACTACTCTCTCTCTCTCTCTCTCCCCAGCAGTCTTGCCCTCAATTTATTCCACTGCATTATCTTCCTCCTTGTTCTTCGCCTCCCATCTGGCATGCGAGAGTTCTCTTTACATTCGGAGGTTTTCCTGGTTTCGGGATGTACTTCATCGTTGGTACCTTAAATTGGTTAGGGTAGTAACTTGTATTCAACCCCCCTTACATATATTCTTCACTCCCTGGGTCACATTGCCTGGCGCTTTTATATAAAGTTAATTTGTGTGACCGGGCGCTTTCTGTCGAAATGATTTTTCCGTGGTATTGGTTGCCCCATTACCGCCATGGACGTTTTGGTGTTCCTCTACCTGATGTGCTGGGTGCCTTCCTTCCAGGTCTGGGTTTATTTGATCAACAATGCATTCTTCAAATTTAAGGATCTCTTCTATTGTTCCTCTTTTCCGACGATTCCTTGGCCGTCTCTTAATTTTATCTTCGGTTTAGGTGGGAAGCCAATTCTTCGCAATTCTTTGCTGAGATTTGGCTGTCAACTCGCGTTATTGACTCGTCCCATTTATTTTTTTGTTCTTCTCTAATTTTATCTGAATGCCTTTGCTTACACGCTCTTATTCTGTTTCTGGATGTCCCAAGGGCTCTCACCCTTTCTTGTTCCTTTTTAGTTCCCGGTAAACTAGTTTTCTATCTTCCGTCCAGCTGCAATCGTTATATACTAAGTTCTAGGTATCGCTTCTTCATCCGCCTTTCTTAGATGGTATGTTAATCGATCGAGTTCGTCTATTTTTTTTCTAGTTTCGTGGTGATAAATTGTTCCAGACTGTTTTTATATCTTTGCCAATCTTTATTTCCATATGCTTTTCCGATCTCCGCTGGGATTTGAATCGGATTCTTATTAATGTGACTCCAATTGATCACTACATGGGATCATAATAAGTTCCATGTAACAATTAAAAGGATTATTATTATTCCCAGGTAGGCAGATGTCTCGTTTCGTGGCCGATCTTCCTATGTAGGAACATAATGGACGATGCGTCTGTCCAGCAGTGTCTCTAAACGTCTCCCGGCCCCGCTGGTCGATCTGGTTCCCTACACCAAGCGTTAATATCCCCAAGGAAATGAGTGGGAGTTCTTCTTGGTAAAGTTGGGGTCGAGGAGAAATGGAATATAGAAACGTATGCGATGGGTGGACTGCATCTGAATAGGGAGGGTGTATGTAGATGTGTTGTGGAAGAAGTGTGAAACTAGGTAATTATAGTGTTTTGAAGATGATAAAATTAGATTTTAAAATTGGGCTCCTTCTTGTTTCGTGCTCCATGGGGAAAATGGATATACTAGAAGTAACCAACGAAGGCATCTATCTCCTGGAAAGATCGAGGATCCCGCCCGAATACTGAAATACCCTAAAAAGAAATGTCCATACGTCAAAAGGGGCATCGAGAACGGAATTTCCAAGTGGTGATGCACCGATAGATCGATAATTATCTATTAATCGACAGACAAATAAAAATGTGCAAAAGCCGTAGCAGAGTTATTAAAAAGGACGAATTTAACAGATTCGTGAACGGGGAAGGAAAACCGAGAGAAAAGGAAAGACCCTTTTGGGGGCTGGGACTCGCCCAGCGTCCCTATCATAAACGTAGAGCAAAGACCCTTTTGGGGGTCTGGAAAAGACCGATTTTGACAAGATCCCCTAAAATTAAGAGACCAACCCAAGCTTTTTACATTACCCAAAGAAGGAAAAGAGATTCGCCCTCTCTCCATAATATAGAGATGCCCCTCCATAGATCTCCCCCTCCCCATTAACTAAACTTTCTTGAGTCGACTGTTCGCCCAGCCACCTTTTACTTAGGGGGAGGTGGTCTTGCGCCCACTCTGATCTCCTAAGGGGTACCATCCATCCATGGTAGCTCGGCCATGGAGAGCAGCTTTCCTGTGTCACTGTACAATTTCTCGTCTTTTGGTATTTAAGTGCAAAACGGTTGTAGCGCATTCGTGTATTTATCTTTCTCTGTTTAATAATTGTGTGCACTTTAATCCTTTGATTACTCCCTTCTATTTCCATTCTTCCGCCGTGTGAGTTGCCACCCTCAGTTCTATCTTCCTGCAAATCACCCTACTACTAGTGATTGCTGGGGTTACGCCTTTCTTACCGAGGCTCTTTGGAGAAACCCTCATTTCCTCGTCTTTCTCCTCATGGTCGTTTGGGATCTTTCCCATTTTATTATCAGTTTGATCAGAGGGATTTAAGTGTCTGGGCCGCCTCTCCCCTCTCCGGGTTTGGGATTTATCCGATTCCGCGGTGTGCATACGATTTCCTCTTATTTTTCTCCCCTCTGGTCGAATTTCTGGCACACAACCAACGAGGGCATCTTCCCCCTGACGCAATAGCTGCAGCCATGCCATCTTAGCAGCACTAAACGGGGGCACAAGTGCAGCAAATCCCCATTAAATTGCTTTTAATGCCTTTCAGGAGGACAAACCTCCTGAGCCACCCATCGCAGTAGGACGCCACATTTCGTAGTTTGGCTGGTGCGAGTGGGGTTGGAGGTGGGGGGACCTTGAAACAACTTGAACGTGGCGCCGTTATTTTTTTTTCGAAAGAGTTGCCCCCAGTTCAGTCAAAATTGTGCTCGTTTGGAAGAGAGCTCCTCCTTGTGGCTTTTTCCGACGTCCCCAAATTTGTCCCCGCGGTTCAAGGCTCCATGGCAGCCCTTTTGACTGACCACAAGGTTCTCAACTTGACATTTCTTTCTCCCAAGTCTTCTCACCCTCCCGGTGGTGGGAGAGCGGGATTTCTTTTCACAACCTGCAATGGTCACACGCCAAATATCTCATCCCAGCTGACGCTCTGTCTTACAATACACCGACCACAACCATCCTCTCTTTCATGGTCACAATCTCACTCGCATGGCACTGTTCGAGCGCCACAATCTAGTTTCGTGGCTGCCACTGAAATTTTTCAAACGGTCACCAGCCTGCTGAACCTGCCCTCAAAATCATTGTGGATTCCTTTATGAAGACCGAGGGTCCTCGTTCCTCAAACAGGATATACATATGTATATGACCTATTTCCTTGTTTGTCCCAGTCTGGTTTTAAAGGAACGCTCAAATGCGCAAATATGTCGCAGCTTGTTCTTACTCGCGTTCCCTGTCAGCAGATGCGCACAAACAAATTTACCAAACCAGCATTTAGGCAATTTCCTCTTACCTAGTTCTGGCCTCATCTTTTTTTGTTTCAATTTATCTATCTGATGGCAGTACATATCAGAATTGATGGTTTGATTACATGATAGTAAATAATGCCTCGTGGACCACTTTTCTTGGGAGGTGGTCCTCGAGCCATTGCAGACCATTCGATCCCTACGAAGCTCTATGCAGACACTTCTTATCTAAGCTAACTTTAGTACTAAACTTGGTCATCGAGGTTCGATTATCTGATCGAAGGCGAAGATAGAAAATATTACTCTTATAAAATACTAGGGTCTAGTGGTCTGATTTAATCATAACTCGGTTCTTTATTCGTCTAGAATAATTCGTTCAAAAGAACTTGTTGCTTATTGGGGGCAACTTACCCAGAAGGGTTCCATTGATGTAAGGGTACGAGAGCCAAATAGAGTACTTTTGTGTCTCAACCATTTGTTGGGGGCTGCCCGATAGAAGAAAGAGCTGATGATGAGACGCTCGCTATAACGAGTGGTTGATTCTTCCTTTTTACTTCGGAGTCAAACTGCTCTACACTTTAGGCAGAAAGTGCGGAAGAAAGTGGTACTTTATTTCCCATGCAGGTCGGTTCGTCGGCCACAGAGGACGGACGCCACAAAAAGTACCTCAGGGGATCCCTGATACCTCAGAGGGAGGGGATGGCCACTTGAAGCCCCGTCCCCCCATGGTCAACAAATCTCGGCCTCATTTCACCAAATAGTTTGAGTCTACCTGGGCTTTATTCCTTCTAGACTTTTCCACTTCATCTATTTTCGCTACTCTCGCCCGGCCCCGTGGACTGGGGGGGGTCACGCCCCCCTCTTGCCCCCGGTTGGATCAAAAAGATAAATGGATTCCTGATCTCCTTGAGTATAGGGAGTGGATAAGTACATAATATTCTTCTATATTTCTCCCAATCAGCTTTATAATATTTTTTGTTTGGATCCGATTGGGATTTATGTTAATTAAGAAGGATATAGGGATGTGGTCCCCCATTCGGGGCGGAGCGAGAAGTGGTCATAATAAAATATCCTCCAATTCACCTCCCTAAACAATTTGATTATTGTGTGAGGGGGACGAAGCATGTGAGGGATAGATACAATCATCACACACAATCATCAGGTAAATAGGCACGGACGGAAGAAAGATGATGCGAAGAAATCTAAAGAAATACAAACAGCCAACTAAGGACAATAAGTTAACGAGGTAAATTGTCGAACCCGATTGCCTACAAAGGCTTAAAGCCTCGAGAAAACAAACAAACAAAACAAGAACAAAGAGAAAGGTAATCCCCCCCCCCCAAAAAAAAAGAAGAAGCTAGCAAGCAAGAGGAAACCCATCGAAAAGAACCCCCTCCCCCTCCTCCCATTCCCGGGACAAAACTCTCTCCCCCGCCTCCCTTTATTTCACCCTCTTTATCTTTCACTATCTTCCAGTATTTGGACGTCAACAAGGCCATAAACAAAAGCCGATTGCGGTGGGGAGTTGCTGCTTCTTCCCATCCTCTCTTTCGCACTACCCACATTCGGGGAAGGTGGGGGGAGGGAGAGGATGGTAGGTGGGTCTACGGCGGGGCGAGTAATGAGACCAAAATTATCAAGAAGCGGGAACTAAATATACAGGGAATATTGTATTACATAGATAAACGGGTCACAACAGACCTTGTGGTCCATACTAGGTGACCTGGGAAAAAGATTATGGGGAAGATAGATATTACACCTTGCAAAATCGGTGAACCCGTCACCTGAAAGCTAGGGAGTTCATTATTGGCTAGAAAACGCTGTTAGTCGGGGATCAGATTAAAGGTATTTATCTCTACGACGCTTGGAAGTATCTCCGGTGTTGCAGTCTATTACTTTACGAGGAAGCCCATTCCATAAGTTGACGATTCGGTTAAAAAAGAAATTCCCAGATTCGTGCGAATTAAAATGATTACCTATAATTTTGCAACCGTTTCCTCTCGTGTAATTTGACTGGTCGATTGAGAAATATTTGTTGCAATCCATATTGTCTATGCCTTTGATCATTTTTAAGACCTGAATTAGATCCCCTCTTAATCTACGCGGAGTTAACGGAAATAGATTTAGTTCTCTTCGTATGTTTTGTTCCTTAAACTTGGTATCATTTTAGTAATCCTTCGTTGGACTCGTTCTAATTTCGCTATATCATTCTGGTAGTACGGGCACCAGGCTTGAACGCAGTATTCCAAAATGGGACGCACCAAGGAATTATAGAGAGTAAGGATTGTATTTTGGGACTTTTACTCGAACGCTTTACCAATGAATCCAATTATTTTATTCGCTTTCTTAAGGACTTCTGTACATTGCTGACTGGGTTTTAGGTCGCTCGATACTATCACTTCCAGGTTCATCTCTCTGTCTACGTTTAAGAGATGAGTACCATTTAGTGAGTAATTTGCTTTGCTGTTACGGTATCCGATATGGAGCACTTTATCCGCGTTAAAAGGCATTTGCCAAGTTTGCGACCACCCAGTTCGACAATTTGTCGAGATTGTTTTGTATTTCATTAATCTGTGCGTTAGTGAGTACTGAATGAGCAATTTTGGTGTCGCCAGAACACTTCGATATTATGCCTGAAAGGTCTTCGTCTCAGTCGTTAATGTATACTAGAAATACCCTACCCTAGCGATACGGCGCTGGATTTTTCAGGTCAAGGAAGGGGTTCCATCCCAGCGAAAACGGCTAAAAAACTTTGAATGGGGTTATAAACTGGCTGCCCATTGGCCGGATACACTGATACTTAGCATCAGGGAGATAAAAAGTGACATGCCTCATAAATAACAGTCAATCACGACACTGCTATCATTTCCCTCCCCGACTTCCTAGCACATCATAACCAATCTCTCCTCTTCTCAAAAACCCTCCATATAATGAGCACAACTCCGATACCAACCTAAATTTCGAAAGCGAGGTTGGATTTTAGTGATTTTCTACCTACCTCGGCGTTTGCAGAGAAATGAGCTGTGCTTTATGACGCGGAGGAAAGAATGGATCATTAATATAATATATAAGTTCAAAGTAATTGGATTCCGCCTTTCATTTTTCCTGTGGGATTTTTTTCAATTATTGCTCTCCTCACGCGCTACTTTGTGAATTTATCATATTCGTATTGCGAATGTAGTAATCTTTGATGGGATCCGCTAGGCGCCGACCAGCTTTCGTCCATTCATCTTGGGTCAGGACAGAGAGGAGGGGGAAGGGAAGGAGAGGCATTCACCACTGCTTTTTGGCTCCGAATAAGGTGGTGGGGCTCAACACGTCTGCCTTCTTCGCGCCGTTTATCCTTTAATTCCCTCTATCTTCCTTTTCTATTATTTATATATTCCTTTTCGCTCCTAAAATGAGATGCCAACTGTAGCATGGATAAATAAGCTGCGGATGACATTTAGACGATGGTATGCCCTCCTTGCCTCAATGTAAGGAAGATGATCTGCGGCTGTATCCTTCATATTTTCACTTCTTCCATCTTCGTCACTTTCTCCACAAATCTCGCCTTGCAAACCCTTGTGGGAAATGCCATCGTTGGTTTCTCGCTTTTTAATTCGTGCAAAAATTCGGATCGTTTTGGTTTGATCGACTGATGTTCTCCGATCTTTTTTTTTGGGGGGGGGGAGTTTTCACCATCAGAGATACTTCTTACTCTGATTCCCCCAGAATGTATTTCTTGCTTTGGGGAAATTATTTATGTTAAGTTAAGTTAGGGTTTTGGAGGTTAGGTCAGGCTAGGTTGAGTTAGGTTCGGTTAGGTTTGATTAAATTTTGTGAGGTGAGGTGAAGTTAGGTTAGGTTAGGTTTGTTTTAGTAACAGGCCGCCCACGCCAATTCAAGGATTCCAGCTATCTTGAACTAAAGTTTGCAATAAACTCGATACATTATTCTAGGCGGTTTTGGAAACAAAGGAGTACACAAATTATATGGTGAAGTGTCATTTAAAGTCAACACTAAACATAAATCTATTGTTATCAAAGCACTCGTTGTAGAATATTTACCTAATCATATGCCAGGAATAAGGCGAAATATAGGCTTGCAGCGTTAAACCTAAAACTGGCCTATCCATCCAATGACGAAACCATTAAGGATATTTCTATCCTAATAGGGGCTGATTCTTACTTTAAATTCATTAAAGGTATAAAGGAGAAATGTGCAATCACTTGTCTCGAATTCCCAGTTGGTATCATGCCCTCGGGGGTCTTCTACCCTTTAGAAATAAGTTACATGAGTACTCTTTAAAAACATCTTTTGTCCGCGGGCATCTTTGTCCTTACCAAGTTTAAACGAAAAGGTTGTAAAACCGGCAGCGCCGCCAAATGAAATCTTGAAGTCCCATTTGATAAAAATAGACAGACAAACAGACCTACAAAAGATGGTAGTTAGAGCAAAGGAGAGAAGAGCGAGTCTATTTTATTTCCAAATAGAAGGACACAGTCATTGTTAGCATTATCTATCGAATCGATATATTATAATTTGTTTAAGCCCTCTTTCTTTTCCCGCTCGCCCTAGGCTACCTTAGGCTTTTATGCCGCCGCGTCTGTATTCGGGTGGCGGTTCACCCCCCTTCCCCCTCTTGGAGGTGGCGGGCTTTTCCCTAACTTAACCTCGCCGATTTTTCTCTTACTCCTTGACCTGTTGACCTTTTGGATCGGGGGTCAGTGTATGATCGCTTATTGATTCCTGTGCCGGAGGTGGCCCCGACCCTATCTCGTCATTTGGTGCACAGAAGCGCGCATAATATTGATCCGTTCACAGGAGGGGGGGGGGTATCCTTGGCATCATTGGCTAAGTTCTCGGTCGATGCACATAGGGGACTATGCCCCTCTGTCCTCATCATGCCCTGGTCAAGGAGGATTAGATGGACGCTAGTCGGCGAATAACCTGCTAAGTGAGGGAGTGCGGGGGGGGGTAATGGGGGAGATGCCTAGAATCAATAAATCAGTTTGAGACTACCGGTGGCGTTGGGGCCAGTAGGGTTCGCTATTCATCCAGATTTTAGGTGTAGGGGAGTGATCGAGATGATATGGGCATGTATGGGAGAGGGGGCACGCAATCCGTGTCGTGGGTATGAGTACCCCATGGGGAGCGCTAGAAAGGAGATTGGGTATGTGAGGAGGGGGAAGGAAATGACAGC
This sequence comes from Ceratothoa steindachneri, assembly GCA_963969495.1. Lineage (NCBI taxonomy): Eukaryota > Metazoa > Arthropoda > Malacostraca > Isopoda > Cymothoidae > Ceratothoa > Ceratothoa steindachneri. Next base: position 42,578,572 of record OZ018333.1, read on the forward strand.
GGTGTTGTGAGGCGTGTGAAACTACCTACCCCATGAATCCGCACCCCTTGTTGGGACTCGCCCCCTTCTTGACGTCATAAATCCAGCGCCGCATCACTCGGGTAGCGAGAACCAACGTCAACTGTAGGGGGAGTGGGGGGGTGGGGTGATCTCTATACTTCTATTTTTTTCTTCTAAATAAATCCCCAAATTTGAGGGGTTTGTTCGCCCCTCCTCCCCTATTTCCTTTCTTTACGCCGGTTCTCCCTCCCCCCCCCTCTAAGAAGTTATGCTGCAGTTAACATCTGTCGGAACAGTTGTGTGGATTTGTGCTTGTTTGTTTGTTTCTGTGGCCGAATGCAAGCAAACTCGTGTGCTGAAAGAACACGGTGGCGTCAAGGATTTCAGGAGTGTAAGGGTCAGAATTGCTCAATGTTGCGCGCCGCCAAACACGATCTACGACCTGCTCAAATCTCACAACTTATATTTATGCCGAAGCCAATTGGAGTTCTCTGAGCCGCTAAAAGAAAGTCCATAGAGTATTGATGGTATCCTTTCATGGTACAAAATGTATTTCATTCTTAGAAATACAAATGAAGGTAGTTCAGTAATTATCGGGGGGTCTATTTGCTTCTTGCATCTCTGTATTATCAAGAAAATAGATAAAGATATTTGAGGTTAAATAAAGAAGAAGAAATATAGATACGGGAGAGATTAGGCTTGTAGAATTATAAGACTCGGGGAGAGGATGGTTTATTTCCCAAAATGTTTAAAGTGGAAGAGGATGGATTGGTATATGTTATAAGAAAGTTATTCAATGAGATATGGGTAACGGGGATGGTACCATCAGGGTGGAAGAAGGGAGTATTAGTTAAAGTTCCGAAAAAAGGAGATCTGTGTGGTAACTGGAGACGAATCACTTTGTCACCGATAGCTTTGGAAATTTTCAGTAGAATATTATTGAATAGGTTGGAGCCGATGGTTGATGGCATGTTCTAAGGGATGAACAGGCTGGGTTTAGGAAGAGGCGTGGGTGCAATGACCAGATTGTTAGACATTTGAGGCAGCAAATGAAATGAGAGTTCCTTTTAGCCTCTGCTTTGATGATTGTGAAAAGGCATTCGAAGGAATTTCGAAAAATGGCATGGGTAAGATCATGCGGCATTATGGAATACCGGAAGAGTTTGATAGGGTTTTGGTGCAGTACTGTGACTACAGATAGAAAACTATTGGCATTTGAAAATGAGGCTCTGCGACGACTATTGGGAGTTAAATGGTGGGTATAGTTCGGGATACACCAGGGTCGGT